>PVJO010019915.1:0-33026 GCA_004026905.1 Hystrix cristata
AAAAAAAAAATAAATAAATAAAAAAGAATTTAGAGATGGAAGTTGGACACAAACATGCAGACCATAGTACATATGTGGTCTCGACTGAACCATCCTGCCATTTATTGCTGTTTCAGCCATTCTAGTCATCATGAAACAGAAATTGAGCTCTTCTTCCTGAACCTGTTCAAATTCCAGACCCACAAAATAAGGAATATAATAAATGTTGTTTAATGACACTGAAAAATAATTTCTCTTTAAATTCCACCATGGGATTAAAAAAACTTTAATGAGAAACACTAGCGGAAAATAAGCTCCATTTCTATTGTCAAGTAAAAATCACAGCAGGCCAATTTGGAGCTAAGTTCCCGCAGTATGCCCCAACAGATCAGGTTAAAAATTGAACCCAATCTAAGGTTCCAAGTCACCAAGCTGAAACTAAGGAGTTTATCTTAGTTCTTCTGAGGGAAATCAGGATTAGAAAGAATAGCTGAATTTCCCAAACAGGCTCTTTTAAACTGGCATTATAGTGAAGTTCCCTGTTCCTTCATTCTTACCAAAAAAAGCTAACTTGAATTAACTTGATGTTCAACAATGTTACTTTTCTTCTCTTCAATCACCCTACCCCCACATTATAAGGAAAGTAACTGTGAAATGACCTATCCATTTTTTCTAGTCATTTTTGTTTTCTTTGAAATGATCAATCCATTTTTTGTCTTCATTTTTGATTTGTTGTTGTTTTTCTGTTTTCTTCATCCATTTTCTATGTATAGAACCAATCTCTTCTGCTCAGTTCATCAAAAATTTAATCTATTTTATGGAATGAAATGTTGTCCAGTTCTAGAACTGAAAATAAAGCCAATAAAGATCATTAAACCAAGTTGTTATGATTTTGTCCTTTGACACTGCCCTAGCTTCTAAGTTTTTTGTAGGTTTTCTTCTATGTTAAAGCACAGTTGCTCACCATTGGGACTGACTTTGAGCAAAGTCACATGTGTGACCTCCACATAGCAGCAGCAGGGATGGCAGCTGGAGGCTTCTCCAGCAGAGTTTGCATCAGCTGGCAGAGTGATCAGAGAAAGCTGTCAAAAGGTGCTTCAGCTACTCTGAGGCCTGATACGCAATACCTCCTTAGCCTGCCTCGTATGGTGGAAAAAAACTCTGACTTTAAGAGTAGCTTAATTAGGATTTAAATTATAGTTCTGCCACCTAAATTAGTGGCATGACTCTGGGCAATTTAATGAGCTTGGAGACACCAAATTTTCTTATCTTTAAAATGAGGATAACAACACATAACTTTGTAAGGCTTCTAACTGCTGGTATTAGGGGTACAGTAAGAGGATTAAATAAACCGTCCTGACCTAGCATTTAGTAATAAGGTAGCTAATGATTACTGAGCATCCCACAAATGACTTCAGATTGCTCATCAAAAGGCCATTCAACACTTCCTTATTGGAGTAACCTGATGTCCTACTATTTTATACACTTCCTCTCTCCTCACCTCTCCCACCCTCTTTCCCCTCTCTCTAAACTGATGATCTGAACACATACTTATTTCACTGATCAAAGAGAAGGAAACTACCTCATCTTTCAGTCATTAAACCTTGACTCCTCCCCTCACAGTATCTACTTCTCTTTTCCACTTTCAACAGTGAAAGAAGTGTCCCTCTTCCCATTAAAGATAGCCCTTCCATTCGTGTTCTGAATCCTAACATCCTTCACCCTCTGCACTGCATAATTCCATCAGCCTTCACATGGGCTCACTTCTCTCTCATCTTTGAAAAATTTATCTCAAACCCTAATCTCCTTTAAGCTGTGCTTAGTTTCTGTGGACCCTTTGTAGAAGATTCTCAAGAAAGTTTATGTTCAAATGATCTCTCCTTCTCCACACTTTGGTTTACTTGAATTTGGATTCTAGCTCTACTCTCCCCTGAGATTTTTCTGGTCAAGGTCACCAGTGACTTTATGATTGCCAATTGACAACCTCCAACCTCAGGCTTCTTTCCTTCCTCAACATCATGGGTAAAACACTGGTGTTCCTGAATATTTGATTCAGGGTCCTCTTTTCTTGTATACTTTAAATATTCCCTAGGTGATCTCATTCATGGCAAGCTTTAAATACAATATTGTATTATGTTCGTGGCTTCCAAATGTCTGTCTATTGTTCAAGCCTCTCTTACAATCTTCAGACTCCATATTCAATTTCCCAATTGACATAAACACTGGGATAGCCAATTAATGTTTGAAGCTCACCTCTTCTAATTCTATGTTGTTACTAAAACTAGGAAACTGAAAGTCATCCTTGACATTTCCTTTTTCTTAATCTTCCACATTTTTGTTGATTTTACTTCCAAAATAGGTGTCCAAAGTGTCCACTTAATGGGGCATAATGGTAGAGCACATGATGCACAAGGCCCTGGGTCCAGTATCCAGCACAAAAACAACAACTGTCCACTTCTGTCCATCTCCCACTGACTCTCACCTGAATGGTTGGCTTCTGGCTGGTGTCTCCATGCTTGCTCTCTTGCCCCTGCCCCAGTCCATCTTCTGTGTAGCAGCCTGAGTTGTCTTTCTAAACACAAATAAATCAATTCCTGTCACCCATCTACTTCACAACTATCAGCAGGTTCTCATTATACTTTGGATATGTGCTGCCAAAGCAAGCACATCATTAAGCTTTGAACAAAATCCAAACTGCTTTCCATGGACCACAGTGTCCTGAGACTTCTAGAGCCTTCCTACGTCTTCAGCTCAATCTCATAACCCACTCTGCTCCCTTGTGGTGCTCCAGTCATGTGGGCCTTCCCTAAGTCACCAATTCCTTCCTGTCTCAGGGCCCCTTGATTTTGATGCCCTCTGCCTTACTTTTCCCAGTTTGGAGTCTTAGCTGAATCTAAATTGTTCCTTCCTATACATGAGCAGCCTTGCTTTAAGATGAAAGAAACTTCATCTAAAAGTTGCTTAAACACTTGGAAGTTTGTTTGAATTCTTACAACAAAATCTCCAGAAGTAGGCATCTTAGGGCTGGTGTAGCAGCTCCATGATACCAGAAGTACTCAGCCTCTTCCTATATTTCAGCTCCATCATCCTCCATATATGACTCCACATACCTAAACTCATCATACTTTCTGCCTCAGGGACACAAGATTCTCCTGTTTCAACTTACCAAGTAGCTGACACTATAGGCATACAAAACACTTCCAGGCAACTGTGAATGACAGTTGCTTAAACAAAAATGGAATACTTAGGAGTTAACCTGACTAAAGAAGCGAAAGACCTCTACAAAGAAAACTATAGCACTCTGAAAAAAGAGATTGAAGAGGATACCAGAAAATGGAAAGATGTCCCTTGCTCCTGGTAGAATCAATATTGTTAAAATAGCCATAATTCCAAAACTGTTACACATATTCAATGCAGTTCCAATCAAACTACCAACAGCATACTTCACAGATCTAGAGAAAACAATCCTAGAATTTATATGGAAATGGAAGAAGCCTTGAATAGCAAAAGTAATACTAAGCAATAAAACCAAAGCAGGTGGTATAGCAATCCCAGACTTCAAGCTATACTACAAAGCAATAGTAATAAAAACAGCTTGGTACTGGACTAAAGATAGACACATAGACCAATGGAACAGAATCGAGGGCACAGAAACTTCTCCAGACATATTCAAATATATGATCTTTGACAAAGGATCCAAATATTTACATTGGAGGAGAGATAGCCTATTCAACAAATGGTGTTGGGAAAACTGGTTGTCAATTTGTAGAAGAATGAAATTGGACCCATATCTTTCACCATATACTAAATTATAATCAAAATGGATTAAAGATCTAAACATCAAGACAGAAACATTAAACATTCTGGAAGACAGAATAGGTAAAACACTTGAAGACATAGGAGTAGGAAAGGACTTCCTAAACAGAACCTCAATCCCACAGGAAATAACAAGAATGAACAAATGAGACTACATTAGACTAAAGAGTTTCTGTATAGCAAAAGAGTCAATTATGAGGGTGAAGAGAAAACCCACAGAATGGGAAAAAAATCTTTGCTAGCTACTCCATCTAGAATATACAAAGAACTCAAAAAAATTAAGCTACCTAAAAAAAATGACCCACTCAAGAAATGGGCCAGAGAAACGAACAGATACTTCACAGTGGAAGAAATACAAATGGCCAACAAACATATGAAAAAATATTCAACATCTATGGCTATTAGAGAAATGCAAACTAAAACAACTCTTAAGATTCCACTTTACTCCAGAAAGAATGGCAGTCATTAGGAAGTCAAACAATAACAAATGCTGGTGGGGCTGTGGTGAAAAGGGAACCCTCCTACGCTGTTGGTGGGGATGCAAACTAGTACAACCATTATGGAAATCAATATGGAGATTTCTCAAGAGTCTGAAAGTAGAAATCCCATATGACCCAGCCATTCCCCTACTAGGTATCTTTCATGAAGAGCTAGAGACATCATACTACAGAGATACTTGCACAACAATGTTTATAGCAGCACAATTTGTAATAGCTAAATTCTGGAAGCAACCCGTATACCCATCAATGGATAGCTGGATAAACAAAAATGTGGTATCTATATGCAATGGAATACTATTCAGCTATAAAGAATGACAAACTGGGGTCATTTATAGGAAAATGGATGGACCTGGAAAATATAATGTTGTGTGAAATAAACCAGTCTCACAAGCTGGAATACCACATGGTATCCCTCATTTGAGTGAGGCAAAATACAAACAAAAGAAAAGGGTAAACAATGGATACAAAATGGCAAAGGGTTAGATACAAGCTAATAGACAAAGAGTCCAGGGGAACAAGAAGAGGGCAAAGAAGGAGGGGAACAGGAATTCAGGGGAAGAATGATATTTTAAAAACAAGAACCTGATAACTCAAATGTAAAACAGTGACATGTACACTAGGTACTACAATAACTTTATATAGTTGCGACTTAATGCTGCATCTATGTGGTTGTTTATATTGCTCACTGTCATAAGCAAAAGGCACAATATATTGTCTGTAAGCTTGTGTAATGGCCTGTAAGTTTGTGTAATTTTGGATAAATTTTAATAAAAATCAAAAAAACACTTCCAAGGTCACTATGCATTTCTAAAAAGATAAAACCCTTCCTTTTAAAACATAACCATGGTGCTACTATCGCACAGAAATAATGATGTCTTAATATTATCAGATATCCTGTTCTCAGATTTCCAGTTGACTCATGAATGTCTTTTGTGTATGTGTATGGGGTGGTTGGTCATCCAACCTAGTGCACCCTATCATTGAGCTACATCCCCAGATCTTTTATTCTTTATTTTTTATTTTGTGACAGTCTTGCTAAGTTGCTCAAGGTAGCCTTGAACTTGCAGTCCTCCTGCATCAATCTTCTAGATAGCTGGGATTACTGGAGTATGCCACAGTACCTGGCAAGTCATACTTTTCGCAGTGTAATTTATCCAAATAAAATACTTGCAATTGATAGGCCTTTAAAGTCCCTTTTAATCTATGGGATCCCCTTTAATTTTTCTGTCCTTTCAATCTATGTTTTTAAAAAATGATCATTTGCTCTGTAGAGTCTCCCTGTGTCCTCTGTATATATTCCTGTGTCCTCTGTGTATATTCCTATATAAGTTCATAGTTGGATTGACAGGTTTGATTAAATTCAGATTTGTTTTTTGTTGCTTTTTTTTTCTTGGAAAGTCTGTTGCATTCTGCTATTGTTAGTTAGCTTTCCATCACTGTAAAAAAAATAATAATAACTGAGATAATCAATTTATGATGAGGAAAGATTTATTTTAGCTCACAGTTTTAGAAGTTGTAGTCAGCTGTCACTTGGCCCCATTGCTTTGGGCCTGTTGCAGTATTGTCCATTATGGCAGTAGCACGCGATGAAGGAGATATGTTCACTTCATGGAGGTCAGGAAGCAAAAGGTGTGGGGTTACAGGGTTCATATAGCCTCCCAAAGGTCATAGTGACCTAGTTTCCATCCATTAGGCCCCAGTTCCTAAGGATGCTACAGCCTCCTGGTAGTGCCACAGACTCATTATCAAGCCTTTAGCATTTGGCCTTCGGACACACTTGGATCCAAATCATAATAGCTATCTAGAAGTACTAATGAATGACTCCCCCACCCCCATGGTACTGAGGATTGAACACAAGGCCTTCTCATCGAGAAACATCCCAGAACATCCTAGGTGTGTTTTGTTGTTGTTGTTTTTCCTTTTTGAGACAGGATCTCACCAAGTCACTGAGTTTTCCAGGCTAGGCCAAAACTCGTGATTCTCTCATCTCAGCCTCCCAGATTGTATGAGATTTTGATGATATCTAAATCCATTAATAGTTGTTATAAAATGATGTTTTAATTTCATCATTCCTTCTCCATTTATTAGCTGAAATACTGTACTTGTATAAAGAGAAATATTTCCTATATTATTACCTAATAGGTACAGACAAAAAAGGAAATATAAATGCTTCATACTTTCTCTTATTTTACCAGTTTCCAAAATACTGCATCCATTCAGTAGCATCCTCCAGTGACAACCAATCAAGCTCTCAGGAAAAAAAAATTATCTTGAGCTGTGGCTATAGCCCAGTGGTAGAGCACTTGCCTAGCATGCCCACAGCCCTGGGTTCAACTCCTATTGACACACGCACACACGTGCACTCACACACACACACACACACATGCACACACAAAGTTTTATGAATGTATATATTTAAACGTATTTAGTGTGTTTCAGTACATCATAGTCATTATCCTTATTAGTACTCAAATTGCTTATCTTTGGACATTGGGAGTGGTCCCAAATTGCCTCTCAGTTCCTTTTCTATCAAAAAAGTAAAAAGTTTTCTAAACTCTCACCTGACAAGGTTACACTTTTATCTCCCTGGCTACGGTTCTGTCGCAAGTTTACCCTAAACTGGAAGATAGCAGTGGAAGGAGTTTGGGTCATATACCATCTCCTCAAAGAGACTTCTCCTTAAGCCCATTTGAAGAATGTACCTTGCATTATTCTACAGAATACTGTTCTGTTTACTTCCTTTATACTACTAAGCATAAACCATAGTTTGTTCATTTATCAAGGATCTGACTGCTCCCCCAGAAGCTATATGTGTTCTCTAGCCCAACACCTGTAGGTGGTCCTGTAATAAACAGAAACTTTATTGAATAAAACAAATTAGATAGACAGCATTGTTATCCCCATCATACAACACTGTCTCCTGTCTAATTGGTAGCCACTAGCCATGGTGCTATTTATATTTAAATGTAAATTAATTTAAACAAAATAAAAATAAAATCCAGTCCCTTAATTACATTAGCCACAGTTTAAGTGCTCAAAAACCATGTATGGTCAGTGATTATACTGAATAGGATAGATACAGTGTATTTACCTTGTCTCAGAATTCTCTTGGGCCACGGGTGGTGATACTTCCCTGTATCCCACTTACTAGAGAGACAGAGCCTGAAGAATTGTGGGTTCAACACCAGTCTGGGCTACATAGCAAGACCCTGTCTCAAAATAAAACAAAAAACTGAAAAACCACATCTGCAAGCATTCTATTGGATAGTGATATAGAGAAGAAACTGGCAAGGAGAGAAATCAACTTAATCAAGTTTACACAGTACTACATCACATAGCTACTAATAGGAGGAGCTGGGATTCAAACCTTTGTGTGAATAACTTCAGATATAGAACTCTTAACACCGTAACATATTTGCCATTAGTGTTATTACTTGTTCGGTCCTGCTTTCAATTCGTTTCTTCTGAGGGAATTTATAGGGGGTTTCAAACCTGAACACTTTATAGGGCAACCAATTATTCTGGTTTTCCTGGAACTAAAGAAGTTCCTAGGAGGATGCAGAAAAGTCCCACAAACCATAATACCTAGTTATCAAAATTTTCTGCTAGGGTTTGTGGCAGACAAATGTTCACTCAACTCCATTTCAACTACTTATAACATGCTGTGTTGTACGTTAGATGTGACAAAGTTAAACACTGCATGTCCCAGATTTTCTTACAGTTTGAATCTTGTACAGGTGCTAGCTTTGCCAAACAGGTGCACTTGTGCAACATCTGCAACAACAGACCGAGGAGGAGGGTGTGCTTCTGTTGTTTTATCTGGCAGGCAGCATGGTAGCAGCAAAGGTCCAAGTGATAGATTTAGAGAGACAGAACCTGGGGCATGCATTTTGCAGGGCGGTACACCTAGAGAAGGAAGGGAAGTTCCTTTCCCCTTCCCCAGCTCTGGGCCCCAACTCTCGCCATATGAATCTTATTATCTGGTTGATTATCTGTAGCCTTTAGTAATTAATAGGTAAGTGTAAATAAAATAAAGTATTTCCCTTAGTTTTGTGGGCCATTCTGGCAGATAATCTAACTTGAGGAGAAAGTTATGGAAACCCGAATTTGTAGCTGGTTGATTAGAAGTACAGTACAGGTCATGAAGTGGGACTTGCAATTAGCATCTTAAGTGGGGAGAAATCTTGTAGCACTGAGCCCTTAAACCATGGCATTTAACACTAACTCCAGGCAGACAGTGTCAGAATTGAACTGAATTTGTAGGTGTAGGACAGCCTCTTAGTATCTAGTGGATAACTGCTTGATATGTCTGTGGGATTGGAGAAACTCACACAGATTCAGGTTATAGAAGTGTACAGTATTGTGTTGAGTATGAGAATAGAAGGGAAAAACCTTTCCCTTACAAGTAACATTAACTATTTACAGCTAATAAACGTTCACTCTTCAGAGGGAACTTTGCCCATAAGACAAATCTAAATGTCCAGAATGCTCATTGAAGAATCTCACTATCATGTCTACCATTCTTGTAGAAATGTGCTTACATCCTAGTCACCAGCATGCTGAAAATACTAACGTGTGTGTGTGTGTGTGTGTGTGTGTGTATCTATGTGTATATTTCCCCTCTTCCATACACTGGAATACTTCCAAATCTCTTTACTTGGTAGGTTGTATCTCAACCTCCAGGAATCAGCAGCTTATAAGTGATTTTCTTAACTACTCCCATATGAAGCTGGCCCCTTCTTCCACTTATTGTCTTTCCATTATTCTATTTGTTATGTCATTTAAGACAATCTGTATATGTATGTGTGTATGTATCTCTTTGGGGGGTGGGTGCTGGGGATCGAACTCAGGGCCTTGTGCTTGCTAGGCAGGCATTCTACCACTGAGCTAAATCCTGAACCCCTGTGTGTATGTATTTCTATCTTTTCCTCAGCTGCCTTCTCACCCTCACAAGAGTGTGTGTTCCATGATGGGAGGGACCTTTCTTCCACTTGTTTATCATTATAATCTTAATACTTGGAGCAGTGCCTTGTACATGATGGCATCAGTTTTTAAAAAATGTTGAAAACGTATTTTTTAATAAATATACAATTAGAAATCATAGCTAGATTTTTGTGTATGTGTGTGGTAGGAATTGAACTGGAAAATTATTTTAATCATCATAAAGGCTTTTGTGTTGTTTTTGTTGTTGCTGTTTTGACACAGGGTTTTGCTATGTAGCCCAGGCTGGCCTCAAATGTGTGATCCCTCCTTCTCAGCCACCCACGTGCTGGGATTACAAGTATGTGTGTCCACAGCCAGCTCCCAAAAGGTTCTTTGGTAAGCAATAAGTAAGACGCTGGAGTGCAAAAGAATTATCACAGAAATAAAGTAATCCAGTAATTGTTATAACAGCTAATGTTGTGCAAGCAGTGGAATCTTACATCAGGTGTTTGTACCCATGGTATAAAATCTACAGATGATGGAAAATGTACCACCTATTGGTACACACTATAGCAGAGACAACATGTGTAGGAATAAAAGGGGGAACAAAAAACCTGTCCTCTCAACTCTCACACTCACAACATGGAACATTTCTGTGAACAGATCTGGGAGGTAGGGAATACATGCTGTATTAGTTATCTTTTTAGAGCCAATGGTTTGCAAGAGAGCAGATTTAATACAGGACATTTACAAGTTACCTTTACCCATAAGCCGAATGCAGAATGTCTTTCTATGCACTGGAGACCCAAAAGATCCAGTCAAGGACTGGGAGCCCATGGCATGTCTCATGTATGTCCATGTCTGCACTAACTGAGTGAAGAAATCTATACTGGAGCCAGGATATGATGCTCACTGCAGAGATGAAGACCAGAGCTCCCCTGAAGGAAACAGAAGGTATCCTCCATGACCGCAAGGCCCCGAGCTCCTGTGAGCGAGAAGAGCCAAGTTCCCTTCTGGAGAACCAGTCGCAACAGAGCTTCTCCTGGGAAATAGCTGCCTGCTATCTTCTGCTTCCATTCTCCTTTATGTTGTGTTGGCAACAATCCTCAGGTGGATCTTCTACACCCAGAACCACACCGACTCATTTCAGCTGAGCATTTCTTCTCAAATTGACCACACATGCCAAGCAATTATCTGATAGATAGCAAGTGAGTATTCTACGACTGAATGTTGACAATATCTACCTGGAAATAGAATCAGATCCCACAGGTTAAGTAGTGGTTCACTCCCACAAGACTGCTTCCATTTCAGATACCCGTTGTAAGTCTCAGGTTGTGGCCTTTGCTTCTGACTGGCTATATATTGGAATTTCCCTGACATTCCTCATTGGATTCAATAATTTGCTAGGACAACTCAGAGAACTCAGGGAAATAGTTTACTTATATTTACCCATTTATTATAAGGGCTATTAAAGGATGCAAATGAACAGCAGATGAAAGGATGTATTGGACAAGGAATGGGGAAGTACTACTCTCTCAGAACCACTATATATTCAGCAACCTGGAAGGTCATTAAGTTTTATTATGCAAGAGTTCTTCATAGAGCTTAATCTCTTTAGGTTGGTAGGTGGGACTGACAGTTCTAACCCAGTAATTTTCTAATCACTTGAATATTATGGGGACTGATACAATTCTGAGCCTATTGGAGGCCTCATCCTAAGTCACCTCATTGGCATAAATTCATTGTCACTCATTCATAAAAAGGTCTGTTATGAATAACAAAGGACACTCCTGTGACTTAGGAAATTCCTAGGATTTTAGGAGTTCTGTGACAGGAACTGGAGACAAATACACACTATAAAATACCTAATGTATTTTATATTATGCCATAATAGTTTCTGCAGCTATCCAGACCTTATTTCCAATTCAGTGATGCCATTTTCTCCTGTGTGAACTTGCATAAGTTAATGAGCCTCTCTAAGCTCATTATCTGGAGCATGAGGATAATAGTATCCAACTCATAAGAGTACTGTGATTACCAGGATGTGTTGATCACCTTTTCCAATGCTGGGACCAAATACTTGACATCCACAGTGATTTATTTGGCTCACAGTTCAGAGGGTTCAGTCTATTATCAGCTTGCACCAAGACAGAAGCACCACTTTGGAAAAGCATGGTGGAGGAAAGCAGCTTAGTTCATGACATCTAGGAAGCAGAGCAGGGGAAAAGCACCAGAGAGGAAGAAGCCAGGGACCAGACATGGACCACAAGATTAGGTCTCCACGACCCACCCAGAAGTGTGCTTTACTAGTTTCAAGGCGCACCCAAGGTAATCAAGTTGACAATCTCAACTGTGACAAAAATGATGCTTACAGTGTGTTCAGTATCATGTATATCATGTGAGAACTCAATAAATGTTAGATAATATAACAATTACAACTTTGCTGAACCAGCTCCATTCCTGAATGTATGCCCAGTACTTGGGTTACTTGGTGTCACTTTAATTTTAGGGTATCCGAATCTAGACAACCAATTAAATCCTAACTAGTAGGTATCCAAAAAGTATTAGGCACTAACAGGAAGCTTGTTGTGAGGAATGTTTTATTCCTGCACACACAGTTATTTCTGTTAGTGGCAGCCACTGATGGTATATTTTTCTACCTCTGCTGACCAAAACAAACAAACAGCAAAACCCCAAAACTCAATAAAAGTATCTTGGGTACAAATTTTTGAAGAAAATACCCTGTCAGCAGAGAGAAAAACAACTTGAAGAACAGTAAAGAGAAAAGATTTTGACCAGTCTAGGTCAAAATTATTTGGCAGTCAGTGTTCCCGTAATTCTTTAAAACTGATAAAAAAAATTTCTGAAATGTCCTAAATTTAATTACAAGGGCCAGAGGATGGGGGGAGGAAAAAGATAAGAGAAGATAATCAGTTAACAGCTTTAGGGAGTGGGAGAGGGACCAACAAAAGATTGTTTCATACTTCTGAATGTATATTACAATTTTAATTTAAATCCTATGAAAGTGACTTCTGGGAAGATGACAGCATTGTAAGTGACAACATCTCAGTCTTTCTGAGATTTGGAATCTGGACAATGAAAAATAACAACTTGGGTGAGTGAAAAAGAGAGAAGTAGATCCCCTGGAACCAAAAAGGATCTGACAGGAAAATTAAAGCCTACAGAGAAATTAAAGAGACAGAACACAACATGGAGAAGGGAAAGGACAATCTGTGTTTTCTCCTCAGCTCCTGGCTTGTGGCTCACTGGAGAGGGAGACTTAATCTACAGATACAAAGTGAAAGCTGAGGACCCCAGAAGGCTTCAGGGAGAAATGTGGCAGTGGGCTGGACTGGCACACGCTGTGAGCTGCAGGGAGGGGGCAGGATTCTGTTCCCACATAAGTCCTTCCACCGGCAAGAGCAGGTAAGTGACTCCAGTCCAGATGCCTGTCATATCCCCTGAAGAGAGTGCTTCCAGGGAAGGGCTGATTGAACCTGAAACTCAGAGCAACCACAGGATGGCTTCAATTCAGGGGTGCCAGTGTTAGTTTCCCACAGTGACTGGGTGAGATAGCCACAAGGTATACAGCTATGTCAGGGAGCTGAGGTCAAGCTGGAAAGAGATCTGCTGAGGGGGTTAAATTTAAAGACACAGGCCTTGTATAAATAAGGGCAAAAAGGTATAATAGATATTGTGAAAAAGAAAAGATAATATTTAAATGGGAAGAGAACTAGAAAAGGAAAAGGGGGAAAGGAAGGGAAAAGGTACAGAAAAGAAAACAAGAAAAAAATGGAAAAATGTAAATAAAGCTATTGTAAATAAGGAGGGGAGGGAGAGTGGCAGGGAGGGGTGGGAAAAGGAGGAAACCAAGATGTATCATGTATAGGTACGAATTAACTACAATAAATGTAATCATAATGTATCTCTACAATGTACCAATACATACTCTTGGTAAATTAGGAAAAAAAAAAGAAAAGACACAGGCCTGCCTCCACAGCCAGAGGCAGACTCCAGCCTAATTGTTTTGAATAACAAGCTGTGGCCTAGGTGCCCTTGGCCCTAATTCTGCTGCCTATTGGTGACCACATCCAGCAAAAATCTGGGGTCTTACTGCCTCCTTTACCCACCAGCATGAGAAAGGATGTGTCGTGACATGGACACTGTCCCAAAACTGTAGATCCTAGAAGAAAATTGCACATTCAAAATCACACAGAAGTTTCTTTTTTGTTTGTTTATTTGCCTTTTTGGTTTTGGTTGGCTGGTTTGTTTTTGGGTTGTTTGTGTGTGTGTGTGTGTGTGTGTTCTTTTCAGGATTTTTTATTTGTTTGCTTTCTTCTTTCCTTTCTTCCCTTCTTCTTCACTCATTTGTTGGTGCTTGGGGTATTTTCCTTACTTTTTATCTCTTTTTTGTACTTCCTTTCTTCTTTCTTTATTTTTCTTCTTTAAATTTTTTTGCTCTTTAATTTTCTCTTGTTTTTACTCTCTATATAATTTCTTGTTTCTTCTGCCTTTTCTTTTTATCTTCTATTTCCCATTGATTTTTCTCTTACCTTTACCTAATTCTGTAAACATCCTTCTACTCCTCAATAGGATCCTTTGTGCCACTTCTGTCTTCTCCTTCTCATACTGACATAGGAGATTAGGATCTGGAGAAGCTGGCTGGGGAAGAGGATGGCACCTGCTAATTACAAGATCATAACATGCTCATAACAGTTCCCAAAACCCTGCATGCGGACTTTTTGTGAGAACTTGAGCAGGTTTTCAGCAGGATGGTCTAGACTCGACATCAGCTTGAGGTGTAGGATCCCAACCACCTCTCAGGACCTGTATGTAGAAGTTCTTGTGGGTTTCCTCGAGATTTGGACTATATAAAAGGACACAGAAGCCTAGAAGAGCCTGCTATCATGGATTTCCTCATGACAGCCTGCCCTGCTCTTTCCAGGGTGTACTTTTATCTCGCTTTTTCCTCTTTTACTCAGCCCAAACTCACTCTGAAGAACCCATTTCTCCCTCATTCTTCACTTTTGCTTTTTCAAATCAACTTTGCCATTGCTTTTTGCTCATTTCATTCAATTCTTTCTTCAAGATGAGAAGAACCTGGAATCTAACTCCAGAAGACAAGGTAAGCAACTCAAGACCTGGTAACATTTATTTGGTGAGCCACTTTTAGAGCTCTTGCTCAGTAACAATGTGCTGTAGTTTAAGGTTTTAAATTTTCCCTCTTTCATTTCCCTGTTCCAAAACCTCGTGTCTAATAGTATAACTATAAAGCCTTGTTAATCTTTTAACTCTGTAAAATTCTTTTCTACCATTAGGGAGATTTAGCTGTTGCAATTAGTACCCATTAGCTGTAAGTCAATATCTGAGTTACCTTCATGTTTACACCACAATTGTGGATTTTTTATCTAGAGTTAAGGGTGGTACATAATTGGTTCTTGGTTTAATTTTTAGTTTTTATTAGTATGTGTTTGCAGTATATAATGATTACACTCACTGTAGAGAATGAGTACATGTACATAATTGATTGTCATGGTATATTGATAGCCATTTTGTCTTGGATGATATCACTATAGCTGATTTTCTTGATATTACTAGGGTTACATAATTGTCGCTATTTCTCTGTAAACCAAAACTCAGATTAGCTTTGTGATATTAACAATACTAGAGTACATGTCCACAGAACTCATTTGTTGGGCTAATTACACTGCATTCTCCCCTCCCAAATCAACCAAGGTGGTTGGCTCTTAGGGAGAAGGTGAAGAACCATAGTTAGCTACACCCAAAGTACATCACTGAAAAGCAACTAAAGAGATATCTATACTAGCAATACAGTCTTTACACACAAACATCGGCACAAAACAAAACAAATAAAAACAATAGAAACACGAAAAGAAATATCAACAGAATACCTCCCAAATCTCCCAAAGCCAGTCTGGGGGCATCAAGGGGCAGAATAGCTTTCTGGTCAGAGATTCTGATGGCCCCTGCTTTGCTTTTGTCACCCAGAATTGCTTTTGCTAGTCTAGGTCTCTTCTGGTTCCAATTGAATTTTAAGATTGTTTTCTCTAATTCTGTGAGATATGCTATTGGTATTTTAATTGGAATTGCATTAAATGTGCATAACGACTTTGGAAGCATGGCCATTTTCACTATATTCGTTCTTTCTACCGTAAAACAAGGATATCTTTCCATTTACTGATATCCTCTTCATCTCCTTTTTCAGAGTACTGTAGTTTTCAATGTATAGGTCTTTTACTTCCTTCATTAGATTGATTACTGGGTACTTCATTTTTTTGGATGCTATTGTGAAATGTGTTTTTTCCCCAAAGCTCTCTCTCAATGAGTCTGTTATTTGTGTACAGGAATGCTATTGATTTTTGAGTTTCGACTTTGTAGCCAGCTATGCTGCTGAATTTAGTTATTAAATCTAGCAATCTTTTGGTGGAGTTTTTGGGGTCTTCTTGTAGAGTATCATGTCATCTGCAAACAATGGAAGTTTAACATCTTCCTTTCCTATCCTTATTCCTTTTATATCTTTCTCTTATCTAATTGCTCTAGTGAATGTTTCCAGAATTATATTGAATAAGAGTGGTGATAGTGGACATCTTTGTCTTGTTCCTGATTTTAGAGTGAAAGATTTCAGTTTTTGTCCATTTAGTATGATGCTGACTGTTGGTTTGTCGTAGATGGCTTTTATCAGATTGAGATAAAGACCATCTATTCCAATTTTCTGTGGGGTTTTATCATGAATGGGTGTTGGACTTTGTCAAAGGCTTTTTCTGTGTCTATTGAGATGATCATATGATTTTTGTCCTTGGTTCTGTTAATATGGTGTATCACATTTATTGATTAGCCAGAACAATTAGACAAGAGTAAGAAATAAAATGGATACAGATAGGAAAGGAAGAACATAAATTATCATTATTTGTACCAAAAGACTCCAAGAATTAGTAACAAAATTCAGTAGCATAGCAGGATGCAAATTCAACACTCAAAAATCAATAGCATTTCTGTACACCAGTAATAAATTTACTGAGAGAGAAATTGGAGAAACAATACATTTCATAATAACATCAAGAAAAATGAAGCATTTAGGAACTAACCTATCAAGAAAGTGAAAAACCTCTATAATCAGAAGTGCCCTGCTCTGAAAAAGGAGATCAAAGAAGACATCAGAAAATGGAAAGATATCACCTGTTTCTGGATAGGCAGAAGCAATATATTCGAAATGGCTATACTTCCATTTTGTTAACAGATTTAGCACAATCCCAATCAAAAGACCAATAAGTTTCCTCACAGAATTACGAAAAGCAACCGTGAAGTTTATACAGAACCAGAAGAGACCTAGAATAGCCAAAGCAATTCTGGGCAAGAAGGGTAAGGCAGGAGACATCAAAATCCTGGATTTAACTTATACTACAAAGTTGCAGTCATAAAATCAGCATGGTATTGGCAAAAATACAGATTTGTGGATCAATGGAACAGAATAGAGGCTGCAGAAACAAATCCAGGCACACTCAATTCTCTTATCTTTGACAAAGGGGCCAAATATTTTTACCAAAAGAAAGATAACCTCTTTAACAAATGGTGCTGGAAAGGCTTGCTATCCACATGCCAAAAATTGAAAATAGACCCATATCTTGCACCATCCACTAAACTCAAAATGAATCAAGGATTTAAATATTTAAACAGAAGCACTTAATCTGCTAGAAGTCAAAATAAGTAAAACTCTTGAAGATATAGGTATAGGCAAAGACTTTTTGAACAGAACCCCAGTTGCACAAGAAATTATACCAAGAATTAACAAATTGGATCACATCCAATTAAAAAGCTTCTGCACAGCAAAGGAAACCACAAACACAGTGAAGAGACAACCTACAGAATAGGAAAAACTTAGGGGGAGCTACTCCTCAAAGGACTAATATCTAGAATATATAAAGAACTAAAAAAATTAGAACCCCAAATTTAAAGACTAATTTAAAAAATGTGCATCTGAAATGAATAGACATTTCTCAGATGAAGAAGTACAAAGGGACAATAAAAACATGAAAAAATGTTCAACATCTCTAGTCATTTGAGAAACGTAAATTAAAACAACACTGAGTGTCTTGGTTACCTTCTTGCTGCTGAGACAAAATAGCCAACCCCCAAAATTAAAGAGGAAAGGTTTATTTTAGCTCACAGTTTGCAGAGGTTTCAGTCCATAATCCAAAGTCTCTAAGGTAGGGTGGCATAGCAGAGGGACATTGTCGAGTAGAAACAGTCCATGGCAGGGCAGACAAGGAGGCAGTGAGCCTGCCTTCTATTTTTCTCTTTATATCCCATCGAGACTGCAAGATTATCAGTGGGTGCCACCCACCCCCGGGGTCAGGCTTCTCATTATCCACACCCAGAACTATGCTAAACCAATCAGTAAACTAATTTAGTTATCACACACCCTGAATCCATATTTATACACCCTAGATAGAGCCACCCCTAAAAAGCCTCACCTAGGAGCACACAAAGATTTGAGGGAACATTTAGAGGCAAGCCATAATACTGAGATTTCATCTCACCCCAGAAAGAATGGCTATTATCAAGAAATCAACCAATAACAAATGCTGGAGAGGCTGTGGAGGTATGGAAATCAGTATGGAGATTCCTCAAAAAACTAAAAATAGAAATTTCATTTGACCCAGCTATTCTCCTTCTAGGTATCTTCTTGAAACAGTTAAAGACATCATATCACAATGATGTATGCATAACCATGTTTATAGCAGCACAATTCTTAATAGCGAAATCTTGGAAGCAGCCTGTATGTCCATCGACAGATGAATGGGTAAAGAAAACATAGTGTTTACACACAATGGAAAACCACTCTGACATAAAGAAAGATAAACTCGAGTTATTTGCAGTAAAATGGATGTACCTTGAGACTATAATATTAAGTTGTATAAATCAAACACACAGGCTTGAATATCATGTGGTTTCTCTTACATGAGAAGCCCAATATATAAATAAAGTGAAAAATAAAAGACAGACAATAGGAAAAAAAAAGAGACAAAAATGTTATTGTAATTCAACACGGACAAGATTATCAGTGGGTGCCACCCACACCCAAGATCAGGCACCCACTGATCTAAAAATGTACTTTGATGTAGTACAATTTTCTTATGCGTTTTTTATGTTTTCCGGCTTGTCAGTCTGGGTGTTAATCTGTGTTTATGATAACTAATTTGATACGGAATTATAAAACAGATAAGTGAATCTGATGCTGCCAAAATATTAATTTTAAAGGATGGGGGAGAAAAGAATTGATATGTGGTATGTACATGTACCAATTCCCCACAATGAATGTAATCATTATGTAGTACAAATATGTACTAATAAAAATTAAAATTTTTAGAAAACCATTAAATCATACCATCAGGGCACATATGCCCAGTTTAACTATAAAGTTTTGGGACTGTTAACCTCAACCAATCCAGAAGCAACTATTACCTTTTCTTATGGACTGCTCTGCTATCCCAAAGCTTTCCCAGTTTCATTGTTATCATGCCTCTCTTATCTACAGGCAGTGCAGATTAAATATGTAACCAAATACAATGGGTTTGCCCCAAGTAAGTGAAAAGCCAATGAGCACAGCCAGGAGATAAAACAGTGAAGAAGAGATTATTACTTGTATAAATAGGAAGAGCACTACTAAAGCAGTTTGTCTCCCTGGACAAAAATACCAAGAGGCTTTCGTTGAGGAAACATACATCTTCTGTCTTAGTCACTTTCTTATTGCTGGGATAAAATATCCAACACTCACAAATTAAAAGAGTTGAGGTTTAATTTGGTTTTGTTTTTTTTGTTTTGTTTTGTTTTGGTACTGGGGATCGAACTCAGGGCCTTATGCTTGCAAGGCAAGCACTCAACCACAGAGCTAAATCCCCAGCCCTTGAGGTTTATTTTGGCTCACACTTTGTAGAAGTTTTATTCTACAGTTTGCTGCTTCCAAGGCAGGGCAGCATGGCAGATGAGCTTGGTAGAGAAGAGTTAATGGCATGGCAGGCAGGAAGCAGCTCATCCTCCCTTCTTCGTGCCCTTTCCCTTCCATCCAGGCTACAAACCTATTGTTTGGTGCCACCCACACCCAGGGTGGGTCTTCACTTTTCAGTAAATCCATCATCCACACCCAGAACTATGCTAAACTAATCAGTGGACTAATCCAGTATTACACACCCATGATCCTGTAAAACACACCTGTGATCCAGACCCCACCCAAAAGCCCTAGCTATGAGTGCATGAGGCTTTGGGAGGACATCTAGATATAAGCCATAACATATGCATATAGAAAAGTGTTGTCTTGACATGTAGAGTGGGCAGACTGCTAAGCATGCTCGATT
The DNA here is from genome assembly GCA_004026905.1 of Hystrix cristata. Classification (NCBI taxonomy): domain Eukaryota; kingdom Metazoa; phylum Chordata; class Mammalia; order Rodentia; family Hystricidae; genus Hystrix; species Hystrix cristata. Next base: position 19,592 of record PVJO010019915.1, read on the forward strand.
GGTGATCACGGCTCTTCTTACATTGCATATTCAAAAAATGATCAATGGTAATACCTCCTAGGTAGAGAATTTAGTATTATAATGAGCAAATTTTACTCTAGGGTCACCTAGAAGAGTGAGCCAGAGTGACTCAGTGCTTTTGGTTGGTTCCTTGAGTATTTCTCAGAGGTCCTTATCTAAATAAAATAAGAATTTGAAGGAGTGTTAACAATTATTTACAAGAGCAGTGCCCTGCCCCCAGCATAGGTGGTTGCCCCTAAAAGTACCTACATATCAGCAAGCAAATATAAGTAATTCAGGATTGCCTCCTCTATATTTTTATTATAAAAATATTTCCAGTTCTATGCCGGCTAGACATATTTCCAACTGCTACCTAGCCTTGCTGCTGTTAGTTGTTGAAACTTGTCTCAGCACCTGGTTTTTTTTCTGGCAAGCGTCTATAATGGCTAGTAAACTCCTCCCCCTTCAGAAATCCCTTGGTCTCAAGAGTTTTGGTTTAACAAAATTATGTCCTGTAGTATACATCAACAGAGCTCACACTATAGCTAATATATTTAAGTGGATAAAAAATTGGGCATAATTTGTTTTTGTTTATTCTTTCTGTGTGTATGTGTGTGTGTGTGTGTGCATGTGTGTGTTTGTGTGTGTTTTGCTGGGGATCAATCCCTGTGTTTTTTGTTGTTGTTGTTTTTACCTGATTAAGCTTGGGCATATTTGATTATATTACCACTTTTGTGAGAAACTAGAATTTCTGCAGTGATGATGTGTAATGATAACATAGTGGATGTGAATTATCTTTGTAACTCTAGAAAACAACAGTAAATCACAAATCATCAAAATCATTAAAAACCAGATTACAGAGGTTGGGGATTTAGCTCAAGTGGTAGACTGCTAGCCTAGCAAGTGCAATGCCCTGAGTTCGATCCCCAGCAGACCACCCCCCCAAACAAAAAAACAGATTACAGAGCTGAGGGTGCAAGTTCAGTGAAAGAGCATTTGCCTAGCATGCATGAATTCCTAAGTCTGCTCTCCAGCATTGGAAAAACAAAAACAAAAACAAAACAAAACCAGGTTAAAAACCTACGCTGCAGACTCTTTATTCCAATCTGGAGAATACCTTTCCCAGAATTCTGGAAGGCTTTCCCTAATAGTTCATTGGTCAATCAGGTCCTAAGTCAATCATAGATTTGGACCAATTAAGAGTGCCCCAGTAAAACTGGCCTTACCCTTCAGGTAAATGCTTCAGCTGGACACCAGAATAGTAAGCACAGTTCATAGGGAGAACTGTAACATTTGCCAATTTCATTCACATTTCTTCAGCTCCCATATTGTTCCTGGTACAGTGCTGAGTCCCAGGTATTCAACAATGAGAGCTCTCTACTTCTGGATTAGGAGGCTGAGAGCTATCAAAATTCCTTGTGGGGACCGGCAGATAATTTAAATATGTTAGCCTTCTTGTTTTGTAACCCAGACTTTTAATTTAAAACACCCAGCTGTTCCAAAAAAAAAGAAAATCACATGATGGCTGAGAAGGGGATTTAGTTTCTTGTTTGCTCACCCTTGAGGAAGAGGAAGAGGAGGAGGGGGATAGAGGGAGGGAGAGGAGAAACATTTCACTTAATGTGATAAGTGTTGAATTATATTGAAATAAGCAAAGAGTGATAGGGCTTCAAGGTAGAAAAATCAAAATGCAGTAGCACTGCTTGAGGTACTTGAAATGAAGTGAAGAGGCATTGTTGAATCTGATTGCAGACATTTCACAGCTGTACTTATGACCTGGCTGCAGTCATATTCATCTCCAGATGCAAATTGATCTTTGAATGAGATAAAGTCTAAAAATTAAAAAGTACAGTTCTCTAAATTATATGTATGTAACACTGACATTATAAAAAGCAATGAATTTGGGGTTTAGCAATGATTTTTCTCTCTAGTAAAATTGTAAGCTTCTCGAAGTGAAGCAGTGAAAACATCTCTTTTGTCATTATATTCCCAGCATCTGTTTTAGTGCCTACAACATAGTGCACACTTAATAAATGATTGATAAATTAATGAGTGAAGAACAAGGAGAGAAGTTGCTTATGGGTTCCTTCCTCCTTCACTTTATTCCAAACATTATTTTTTCCATGTCCCTCCTGGAGCACATGATAGCTCATGCCTCAAAGAAACACCTCCTACACACATACCTGAAAAAATCCTCCCGTGCGATACCACCTGGCTGCCATCCTACTACATTCTGGGTGTGAGTGGTCCAGGGCAGAATCATGACAAGATTGGGAGAAAGGAAGCAGGTGATAGATGTTCTGTCCCCTGTACCAGTACTTCTATCCTGCATGGGCAGAAGCACTTGGCTAGGCTTCCCTCAGCATGCCTGGAATTCAAGCTTGGAGATACTGCAGGGCTAAGCTCCTATTCATATCTCTCATGTAAGTTACTTCCTAAGGTCAATTATGTGAACATTTGAAAACTATATCCTGGAATATTGAGGAGGGTCAATGGGAATTTTTAGCAAATTTACAAAATAAAGTAGGGAGAACCTGGGCAAAATAACATCTAGTCAATTCTTCATTCACATATGATTACCAAGTCCTAGGGATACGGTGATGAACTAGAGTTATCTGCTTTAATGGGGCTTATAGTTGGCAGGGGGAGACATAAGGCAAATAATATGAAGCTGTTTCACATAATGAGTAGACACTTTACACATATTAATCCATGTCATCATTGCAATAACTCTGTGATGTCCTGTTATTATGGCTATTTACAAATGAGAGAATGGATGCATTTTATATTTAGGAACTGATAAGGAGGCATGAAGGGAGTACAGGGAGTAGAGACAAAATATAGCAGGAAGACCTGATGTAGTCGTAAGGATCAGAGAAGTTTCTCTAAAGAGGAGAGGTGAAAATGGAGATCTAAAGGATGAGCTGGAGTCTAGCAGACAAAAGATGTCTGAACAGACGGAATTGCAGACAAGGGTAACAGCAGATGCAAGATGCCTGAGAAATTTAAAGTAGCACAGAGAGAGCCCAGAATGAGGTAGGAGAGGTAGGTAGGGGCCAGCTTCCCTAGGCTTCTTTCTCTACATCTCTTAAATAGTGTGATAAGGTCAGAGAAACAGAGAGTTGAGATTGAAGGTCATGTGCTAGCATTGCCCTTAAATATCCTCAGCCATTTCTCTGGGAGAAAGGGAGGAATAAAGGTAGATGGACCAAGGCTCTCCAGTGGCTCTAGTGGTTCTAAAACTCTGACTCTAGGTCTGCTAGAAGGAATTGCCAGACCAAGATGTAAACTCTGAACACTGACAAATGCACTGAGGTCCGAAGGTCCGAGAACCCAGTGACCAGCCAGTCTTTGGTGGCTTTCGACCCTCTGTAGACTAAAATATTTGACTGAGAATATTACACTCAATAAATCGCACAATAAATATTGATATGAGCACAGTTGATTCCTTTCACTTGAAAGGAAGGGTGAATTGCTAATAGTAACAGTGTAACAGAGGATAATAACTACCTCACCAATGGACAAATCTATAGTAATCGTTTTTTATTTTGTTTTGTTTTAAGACAGGATCTTGTTCTGCAATTGAGGCTGGATTCGAACTCACTATGTAGCCCAGGCTGGCCTTGAACTCACTGCAATCCTCCTGCGTCAGTCTCCTGAGTGCTGGGATTACAGGTGGGTGTCACCACACCCAGTTTAGCAATGTATTTTAATGATTTTAATTTGCTTCATTTTTAATTCTAGAAATGGGCAGCACTTCATTCCATAAAACAGAATAGTGTTTCAATGGGCTAAAAAAAGGAGGTTGTTTCTATATAGAGAGAAGGGCTTAAAGAAAGCAGAAACAAAAAGTATGCCGATAATGTCAAAGTTGTTTTCTTGTAAAATAGAAACAGTGAGACAGAACAAAAGAAAAATGACTTGTAGTCAATATCAAATTACTTTTGGGGGAGGGGGGATTGAACCTAGCACACAGCACATACTTGGCAAGTGCTCTATGCTGAGCTACATAGCCCTTATTTTGTGTTATGGTCTTGCTAAATTGCCTAGACTATCCTTGAATTTGCCATCCTCCTGCCTCAGCCTTTCAAGTAGTTGGGATTACAGCATTTGCCATCACACACGCTAGCATCAGTTTACTTTTGGTTACTTCTTTTGTCAAAGGATAAGACAAAAGGAATTTCGTTACTTTGCCAATTGAAGCTGGCGTGTTCAGAACTTTGGCAGTTACATCTCTAACCCAGATTTCTCTGAAAGTCACATAAACTGCTTAGTTTCACTTGGTGACCTGGAACTTTTGGGTGGGTGATTCCATTTTGATTTTTTAGCCTGGTGCGTGCAGCAAGTTAATCTAAAACAATGGTCTCCTGTAATTTTACATAACACTTTTTTGAGCACTTATTGTGTGTGGAGATTCTATCAGGTACTTTTAGATTAATTCTCTCACAACAGTTCCCTGTTATGGACACAAAAGGTGAGGCCTCAAGCAATGACCTAACTTTTCCTAAAATTCTCACCCCCCTAATTTTTCCTGTCTCTTGGGAATGCGCACCTTAGTGTCCTAGTGCCAGATGTGTTGAGCAATGACCGGGTTTGCTCTGTGGCTGAGTTGGAACTAGAATTCGGGGCTGACTGGAAAGTTCTTGATGTTGATCACCATTTGATGCTGCCTTCCTTTCATAAAACGGGAGGCAACTCTTTGCTCTATAATTAACATGGCATTGTCTCTTTCTGGGTGAGGAAAGAGCTTTTTATAGTTTGGGACTGCTTGTGTTTACTATGTCTCTTCCAACACCTGTTAATCCTAGCTTTGCCCGTCATTGTCCTTACACTGTATTACTTCCCTGCAAAAGACTATTAACTGTGAAACCACATGGTGTGTGTGCACGTGCGCGCGCGCGCGCGCCGGCCGGCAAAGAAATTCACTCTCCACCCTCCCCACATCGGCCTACCTTTCTATAAATAATAGTTCTTTCCTCCTCTCAGGCCTCTGAGTTGTTTGGTCACTTAACCAAATATACGCCCCCCACACACACACACACACGGGGTGGGGAGCAACTGGAGTGACCTTGCAAAGGTATCTAGCCCACTAGGGACCAGATTAGCAAGCTTGAATCCTCTACGAATATTTGGCTTCCTCCCTCATTCCTCCCGAAGCTGCCTGCTCTGTCGCGCCTACCTCACCCAGTAGTCTTTCGGCTCGATCGGCCGTACAAAGCTCAACCCGCCCATCTCCTTTTTGCAAACCCAGAGAACTTCATTCCCCATTTTGAAACTCGTCGGTGGCGGTGGCGGGCAGGACTGGGCATGCTCAGTGGCGGGGACAGGTCTGGGAAGCGAGGAAGCTGCATTTGAAGTCGCACGGCCCAGCGATCAGGGCGAGACGAACGGCGGGGTCCCCGGCTGGTGCGCGGAGGCCCCTGACTTGGCGCCCTGGGCCGGCATGCTCCAGAGCGGCGCGGCTGGCCCGGAGCGCAGAGGGCAGGGCGCCGAGGAGGTGGGGGGGTCGGCGGGAGGAGGGGAGGAGCGCCTGGCTCGCCATCCCCCGGCGCCGGCTCTGCGGCTGCCGAATCGGAAGTCGCAGGGAGGATCTAAGGACATAAAGACGCCCGAGAATGACCTCCAGGGAGGCTTCGTGAGCCGGGGCCCGCTCGCCGCCCCGTCAGCCCGGGGCATGAGTGACCGCGGAGGGCAGCCGGAGCGCTCGGCCTCGCACTCCCCGGGGCTTTCCGTGAACACCGGCGCCGCCGCCCTGAATGGGCTGCTGCACAACGGCTTCCACCCGCCGCCGGGCTGCAACAGGGGCCCCGCGGGCGACGGCGACGCGGCGCCCCCCCGCCTCCCGCTCCTGGCGGAGCTCCAGCCGCAGCCGCCGCTCCCTCAGCATGACTCTCCAGCCAAGAAATGCCGGTTGCGGAGGAGGATGGACTCGGGGAGGAAGAACAGACCGCGTAAGTCCTCCGGGGAGGAAAGCAAAGGCGTGGAACGCGCAGCGCGCGGGGACGGGGGACAGCAGGGGCCGGCTCCGCGCCGTGTCCGGTGCCTGCGGTAGGTTGAGGGACTGCGCGAGGGAGCTCGGGCCTGCGCCTTTCTCCAGGCCGCTAGGCACTCGATACCGCTGGCACAGCCTGCCCCGGCTTGGTCGTAGCCACTGAACGGGTCGATTGGCCGCGGAGTTTGAGCGGGTCCTTAGGTCAGACCCTGAAAGGCGGATGCACCACCCGCCCTTTTAATTGCTCGCTGGGAAAATCGACTTGTGTGAGCATTCGACGAAGTCCAGGAGTGGGGACTAAGTGGGCAGCTCCCCCGAGGCTAACTTCTCCCTTTTCAGAGCTCATCTTTCTAGGCTTGCAGCTCAGGCGGCCAGCTTGCCCTTTGAATCACAGAGTAACCGCCAATGTCGTGGATCTATTGGCGAACTCAAGTCTGGAGGCGTGGAGTTTGACAACCCCCAAATCACAGCCTTTTAAACACTCTTTCTTCGCAGCCAATGAGAAGGCTTACAAGGAGGGACACACCCACTGATACCATGTGGGCCGGAACTATGTGGGCCAATGAGGATTGGAGATGAATTTTCTTTCAGAGGCGGGGGTAGAGTTAAGTGTAATTGCACTGAGCAGAAAGCCAAAGTGCGTTATTTCACAATCTAAAGCTCGTATATATAAAGTGGTGGTTTGTAAAGGATACCTTCCTCGCCTGACGTTCTGGGATGTAAATTTGTAGGTCGAGTTTACGACTGCTTTTTTTTTGTTTTTTGGGTTTTTTTGTTTTTGGTTTTTTTTGGTCTGCGTCGAACCTTATTCAACTGGTTATTTCTTTGTGTTTTTAATGAAGCTTATAAATGGCAAAAATCAAAGTAAGTTGAATGTATGCATTTTGCCTTCCTACATGCATTTTTTTTGCATAAGTCATTCTGTTTGTTGGGGGGAAATTGTTAAATGGTTTCGGATTTCTCTAAAAGTTTGATATTTGGCAAACAGTGTAACGTCTTCGCTTTTTGCTGTTTGTCTTCTTTTTTAAATCTCTTTTTGACTCTTAGCTGTTCTGCACTGAATTAAATTTCTAAGACCCTGGAAAGCCCTTTGACATGACTGGGTGAATCCAGTGCTTGTATGTCTTAAATTTGAAATGTTAAAGCTGAATGTTAAGGTTGTGTGTGGCAGTTTGAAACTACACAGATTTGGCTACGATTAAAGGCATGTAGCACTTGTATTTTTATGTACTTTTTTTGGTTATTGTTAGAGAAATGTCTTTCTTTATGGACTTAATGTTAATCACCTATGATTTATTTGCTTTACTTCTTTTGAAACAACATTTTAGTTACTAACAAATTATACTGGAATTCAGAATAATGATAGCTAAACTGTAATGAAAAATAACTATGTTGAGTTTTTGTTAAATACTACCAACTTGAACGATCTGTATTTAATTGAGGATAAACACTTTAAATAATTTTTGAGGTATTGAAAAATATAATCTTTAACAGTAACTTGAAGAGAAAAACTACCCTGAGCGTTAACTTGTGCTTACAAAGCCATAGGAATTATTATTATGATGATGTTGATTATTTTGTGGTGCTCTTATCAAACCCAGGGCCTTTGCATTGAGCTACATCCCCAACCCTTTTAAAATTTTTTTAATTTTGAGGATTTTGCTAAGTTACCAAATTGCCCAGACTGGGCTCCAAATTACCATTCTCCTGCCTCAACCTCCCAGAGTGGTGAGATTAAAGGTGTGTACTACCATACTTAAAGAGAATAATTTTAAAATATAAGAAAATAAAACTATCTTCCTGTGTGTTTTATATCAGTAAAGTAGTTTTTATTTCTAGTAAAAGTGAAAATCTTAATTCTTTTAAGTGACTTTAATTCTTTTAAATTTCATCAACCTTGTTTTTTTATCATCCTACAATGTTTTCCTCAGATGTGAACATGCGTTTTTTAAATAACTTTTACATGTCCTGAGGAGTCACATATGTACATTTTACTATCAAACATTCTTAGTTAAAACTGAGTTTAATATTTTTGTAACTTGCCTGTTAACAGTCTTATATCTTTAGATCTTTGTATAAAAAATACTGTTCAACCAGTTGATGTTTAGGTAATTTTTTTTATGGTTTTTTGAGACAAGGTCTCTGTCTATAGTTCAGGCTGGGTCCTTGAGGTCACTATGTAGCCCAGGCTGGCCTCTCATTCACAGTGCTCCTCCTGCCTCAGCCTCCCCAGTGCTGGGATTACAGGCGTGAGGCACCACGTCTGGCTGATATTCAAGTACTCTTAATAGGAATTTTAAACATAACTATTTTCTTTTTCTTTTTTTTTTTTTTTTTGTTGGTTTGTCTGTTTTTTGAGACAGGGTCTCACTGTGTCACTGTGTAGTTCAGGCTGACTGTGAACTCAGCCCAGGCTGGCCTAGAGCTTGTGCCACCCTCCTGCCTCAGTATCCCGAATGCTGGGATTACAGGTGTGGACCACCATGCCCAGCTTCTATTTTCTGATGCGTGATGATTTTACACGAGCAATTATTACAGAGTATTTGGCTCCTTTAATTATGGACATTCAGAGTATGTTGGTGGCGAAGCATCTAACTGGATAATTCATTCCTTCTTATCAGTTTATGACAGGAGACATATCCCAGCCCAAACTGACTGTTTTTTAGGACAGCCAGTGATACCACTTTTAAAGGCAGCTAGAATGCATATCTGAACAGTTGTATTTCTATTTGTAACATTTTGTATAGAGTGTGCTGCTAGTAAAATATTGCTATTAAAACTTCATATTTGGAAATGATGGTTAGAGTGAAATAAACAGTTCATTACTTTTAGATTTTTTTTTATGCTAATCTTAACTCTCAGTGCAAACACTAATCATTGTCCTGCCATCTGATAATCAGATTAGAGCCAGGCATGGCCCTAAAGTCCCAGCACTTGGGAGAATTAGGCAGGAAGATCATGAGTTCAAGGTTGAGGGTATAAGTAGCTCAATGGCAAACCATGTGTTTAATGTTTGCAAAGCCCCAGGTTTGGTCCCCAGCATGGAAAAAAAATCAGGTCAGCTGAATGCTAATCTTGCAAGCTGAAGAAAGGAGATATTTTCCATTGTTTTCTTCTAATGTGACATCACCTACTCTACTCATCCTTGGAAGAGTTTTCCAAAACTAACTACTGTCCCAGGCTTCTTGCTTACTTTGCCAACCTCTGCTACCTGGCAGTGAATGATCTCAGTTAATTTGTTACATCTCATCTAGAAATGCTTGAGGTTAGGTGACCTACAAGTGTTGTTTCTCGTCCCTTCAGAATTCTATATTTCAAGCTAGGCATGGTGGTGCACTCTGTGATCCCAGCACTCAAGAAGCTGAGGCAGGAGGATCACCCCAAATTTGAGGCAGCCTGGGCTACATAGTAAGTTCAAGACCAGCCTAGAATAAAGAGCGAGACCTTGTCACACACACAAAAAAATTCTGTATTTCGGAGCTGATAGTTCTTCCTACCTGACCTCTGTACTAGTTAACCAGTCTGCCATGTGACTTACCATTTAATTATGCATTTGTGTGGCGTGAGTGCATGTGCGTGTGTGTGCAAGTGTGTGTGTCTTTGTGTCTGTGTGTCTGTGTGTGTGTATTGCTGGGAACTGGGATTGAGATTGAACCCAGGACCTCATACACCTACCTTGTGCTGTCTGTCTCATGTGTTACTTGTCACCTCAATTACGGATATTTTTTTCTCAAATGCCTTGCACCTTAGGTACATGAATATATGAATGATGTCACAGAAAAACATACGAGTGACATCATCGCCCCCCATAGCTGTTTGCATCTCTATAGCCAACTTTGGCAAGAGACTTTCAGTGGAGTTTCCTTAAAGTGTCAACAAGGAGGTTCCTTGGCTTTATTCTTTTTGTGTTTATTTTTTGAAGCACATCTAAGTACTGCCTCATGGGGTCAGCTTATTTACCAAATATTTTGAAATTAATGATAGGCATAAAATGCTGTGTATGCCCAATATATTGTATCAAACTTTGGGGCTTGGGTTTGAATTTCAGCTGTGTGATCAGGGCCAATTACTTAACGGATATGTTACAGCTTCAATAATAATAAAATGGAGATAATCATTGTACCTCGTGGAGTTCATGTAAACATAAAATAAGAAAATATATATAAAGAATGGTGCTTGACACATAACACTTAGTTCATGCAAGGTGTCAACATCACACTGCACTAAATGCTATGCATTATTAATCCACAAGAGAGGACAATTGAGCTGACTTAGACTGACTGCCTTAGTTAAAACACTGAATGCCTAGAGTAAGAAAGACTAAGAAGTTCTACTTGATTTCTCTCTCTCTCTCTTTCTTTCTTTCTTTCCTTCCTTCCTTCTTCCCTCTCTTCTTTCATTCCTTTGTTCCCTCCAAGTCACCAACAGATACTAAAGGAGAACTTTAACACTTTTTTTTGGTGGTGAGGGAAGAGAAATGACACAAATTAGCATATATATATGGTAGTAGATATGCATTTTTTAAAAAAAATCCTGGACATTTGAGATGCCAAGGGTGCTGTTTAGATAAGCCAGACCACTAAAGGAGAGAGAAGATCTGCCAACAGGACCCTTCAGAAAGGCAGACATCTGAACGTCTTTTGAAGGACACATCCTGCCTTGTTTGCTTCCCAGTGTGTGGCCATAAGGAAGAATAATGATGTTGGTTGCCTTCTTGGGGGAGTTTCTGACTTCACAAATCTTCCAAACAGAACCTCCAGGTAGCAGAAAAGGAGTGATAGTTCATTATGCACGAACATCAGTACTAACTGAAGAAACCCAAATCTTTTAGCCATCACTATGAATGTATAAGGCTTCAGTTTTTAAAATATCAAGGTATTAATCTTTGGTACCTTGGATTTTACATTGCCATCAAATCAGGTCAACTGGAAAATAATATAAAAAGATATATAGGGAAAATTTTCTGGTTGTATCTGCATAAAGTATGGATATATGTGCCTTTCTTTTTTTCTTTTGCACATAATACTTCTAGATTGATGAGAAACATTGCAAATTCAAGAACAAAATACTAAAATGTAAAGCAGAAACACAGTGTACTATTGCTACCTTCTGGAACATGATCAAATTCCCAAGTTAGTCAATCAAGTTATGAATTGTGCACTACTTATTTCAATAGATTAAGAAGGTAAGGTTCAGAAGGGGAAGCAAAAAGGATCAAGATGTGATATGAATACATACCAATTCCCCATGATAAATGTATTTATTTTGCATTACAAACAAATAGTAATACAAAATATTTAAGGTACAAGTATCCAGTGTCTAAATGGTTAAAGATCAGGATTCAGTTAAATATGTGAACACCGCTCCTCCCTAAGACCAGTAATTGAATTTCAGCATTAGCACAGACCATATTTTGTTTGGTGTTGTAATTGAAGATGAAAATACTGTTGTTAATTCTTAACATGTGAGACATTTAACAAGTGAATAAGACAAAACCCATCATAATTTTGGAGACAGAATATGTAGGGAAACAGAAGTATTGAGTTTTTTTGATTTTTTGTTTGTTTTGTTTGCAGTGCTAGAGATTGAACCGAGAGCCTGGCGCTTGCTAAGCAAGTGCTCTACTACTGACCTGTATCCCTGGGCCTTTTAAAATTTTTCTTTACTTTTTCTGGTTTATTTGAGACAGGGACTTGGTGTGTAGTTCACACTGGCCTCAAACTTACGACAGTTCTCCTGCCTCACCCTCCTGAGTGCTGGGACTACAGGTGTGCATCACCACATCTGGCTAGAAGTGTTGGCTTTAACTGACAGGTTTTTGTTTTTGATATCCTTAATATTTTGTTTGTGATCAGTACCATGAAAACAAATTAGGGTTTGACTTCTATTACATTTAATTATATGTGTTTTAACTTTAATATACAAACCCGTATTCACCTTGAGATGACATTCTGAATCAGATGTGGAAACTGTTCAGCATATCCAGTGTGGCATACAGAATTTCTAAGTAGACCTTTACTCTAGATAGTGCAGCTGTCAAGCTTGCTATCTCATTACTTATGACATTGTTTAGATGCCTAGAATTAGCTAACCATGCATATGTGTTTGTGTTTGTGGCGTGGGCGTGTATGTTTTCTCAGGAATTATTTGAGAGCAACAGATGATCCGAAGGGCAAGAGAATGTTATTTTTAGACACAGTTACATCAAAATAATGATCTAAGCCTCTAGCAGATTTCTCTATAGTTTGAAAAGAAGGTAGAGGAAACTCATGACAGTAGAGGGTCCTTATAGTAGGAGCTTTGACTTACTGGTTAACGCTGATAGCAGTGATTGAGCATTAGCCTTGTGCCCCTGGTTCTGAAGGTGCCTTTACAAAAGCATATGCACATTACTTTGCAAGTGAGGAAAGAGGTTCAGAGAAGTGAAGCAACCTACCCGAAGACCTATAGACAGTGTTTGGCAGGGCTAATATTTATACCCAAGTCTGCCTATATTGCAGTTGGCTTTCTTTACTATTTATTCTGGGAATAGGAAATGTGTTCTGCAAAACTTTCAGTAGAGACAAGTATAGGCTGACTGCAGTGGCACATCGGTATTCCCAGTTACTCAGGAGGCAAAGGCAAGAATCATGAGTTTGAGGCCAGCCTGAGCAATACAGCAAGATCCCGTCAAGAAAGAAAGAAAGACAGAAAGAAAGAGAGAGAGAGAGAGAGACAAAGACAGAGAGACAGAGACAGAGAGACAGAAAGAAAAAGAAAGAAAATATGTATATATGTGTATAACTTTGGCCCCAAACCCATTCATGTATCTATAGAAATAATAATAGCCAACAATAAGGAGCACTTAACTTCGTATGTGCCAGGCACTAAGCTAACTTTACATGGGTTATTTCATCAAATACCTTTAGCAGCCCGTGAAATGGGTACAATTACTCTCTGCAAACAAAAAAACAGAGCTCAGGATTTTGACTTTGCTGGCTAGGACCCTGGCTAGGGTTCTCAGGAAGTAAGCAAAAAGAGCTTTGGAGCCATCAGACCTGGATTCAGGTTTTTAAAATTTTTTTAAATATATTTTTATTAGTACATTTTTGCAGTACATAGCAATTACATTCATTGTGGGGACATCTTAATTCTACATTGTGCATGAAACATCTCAATTTTTTTACTTCCCATTCTCCTCCCTTCCCTCCCTCTTTTTTTTTTTATTACTTGGCTATTTTTTTTAATTTTATTTTAATGGTACATTTTAGATGTACATAGTGATAACATTCATTGTAGGGGATTTGTACCTGTACATGACATATCTTATTGCTCCTTCCCTCCATCTTTAGTCCCTTTTCTGTTTGCAAAAGATCTATCTCTCCTGGATTCAGGTTCTTATTCCTCTACTTACTAGCACTCTAGGCTTAGCTGAGATTCTTTTTTTTTTTTTTTAATTTTTTT
>PVJO010019916.1:0-33190 GCA_004026905.1 Hystrix cristata
TTATATACTTCATAATAAAATCAAATGAAAATGTTAAAAAATGAAAATGAATTTGTTTTTGATTAAACCATGCCATCGTATCCTAGCCCTTACAGTTAGATCTGCCCATCCAGTCGGTCTACTTCACAATAGCTGAGAACACGGTCCTGTTTATTTCTCCAGCTGTTTCCCTTCCCTAGGAGATACGGCTGCTGTACTACATCAAAACCATTTCAAGATTGACACATCAAAGAAACAAGCTCTTGCTTCAGCCTACTTTTTCTTCTTAAAGAATGATCTTCATTCTTTGGAAGACTTTGTGCACAAAGATATATTTAAGGTTTATAAAGTCCTAATAATATTGCAGTATATTGTAATTCAAGTACAAAGTCTTCGAGAATAATACCAGAGATTTAGATTCTGAATTTCTAGAGAACAGTCTCACGTATCTGATTGTGTTTCTGGAGAGAGGAATAGATTTGAGATTGCATAAGGCGTAGGGAATTATAGGTTATCATCTTTTTTCTATCATTCGTTTATGTAATAATGAAAAGAGAGGCTGATGGAGGATAATACACCCTATTGAGTCAGTAATATAAGGTGTGATTTTCAAGTGCCCACTATAGAAATGTGCTTTACCTGATAATTTCAAATAGGTCTCTCAGGTAACCATGCATCTTTCCCCAGTCTTAAATATTCCTAAAGAAATACTGTTTCCTGATGAATATTTAGGTTCCCAAAGTAAAAATACAAAAATATTCCATCTAAATCACATACAGGTTGTCAAATCAGACACATAAAACCTGAAAATTAAATGCTCTGCAAAGAGGTTTTTTTTTAACTTAAAAAAAAAGACCTGTCAGTCAAGTTTGATGCGGGTGGTATTCATATTCAATATTGCTTTTGTGTGTAAGAGCAAGCATCTGTCCAATTGAGCGTCTAATTGGTAATCATGGAATATTAAGTTAATTATTTGAATGGAGCCTATAACTGATATAATTTCTAAAGCTGTAGATCATACAACAGTATTTTTATTGTGACAAGAGGAAAAGAGACAGGGCTGTGACTAAATTGCCAAAACATTGGATCATATAGACAGAATCACAGTAGAGACAGATTTGTGCTGGCTTTGTTTTCCTAGGTGCTTGAAGTGCTCCTAAGTGCCAAATCATTGTATATTTGGTTGCCAAGGTAAATGTAAGTCATTAAGGGAACAAAGTGGAGTGGCTTCCACTGTGCTGTTTCTCACTTTGTTTTGCACATTTCTTGGATCCTGAACAAAATGAATAGCATTTAAATGAAGGTAAGCACTACATGTGTGTTTTTAAAAAATAATAATTATAAAGTCAGTTACTATCCTGCTATAATTTATATTTAGCCTTTACATTTTACAAGTTACTTTTACATAGATTATTTCATTTAGTTCCCCCAGCATCAAAAGGTAGCCAGCGCGGGGAGGGCAAGACCCCCGGGAAAGATTGGGGATGCCCATAAGAGGGGAGATTGGCACTTCATTCTCTAGTTGGATACCTGCCAAGCTACAGTGCCTACCACTGTATCTCTAGTGCTTCTAGAGCAGGGAAAAGAGCTGAGACAAGATGGCAGGGTGGGGGGGCCTGCAGGATAGTGTGGTCTGTATTCCATTCAGCCAGGTTTGGTTTCCTGGAGGTACAGAAGGTAGCTCCCACATGTGCCTGCAGGTCTAGAAGTTGGACAAGAATGGCAGCTGTGAATGGAGGCTACAGTCTTGCTGGGATCTTTGCTGCATGCTGAGCAGAGGCACTCACCAAAGAATGTTGTGTGATGCCACTCACTAGGAGTCTGCCTGTAGATCTGCTGGACCAGAGGCTTTTTTTTTAACCAAGGAAAAAAGTTGTTGTTGTTTTTTTTTTTAATGAATTAAACCCAACTCCAGTAGCACCTTTACTCTACCTACCTGTAGTTATTGTCAATTTGTACGTAATTTTATGTCATACATACTAGATGCATGTGAATAGAAATTATTAATTATTAATATAGTGTATTAATAGTGTATGTTAAAATGGACTTCCAATATCTTCTGTGGCTTATAAGCACCCCGAGAGCTATGATTGCCTTTATTTTCCCTCCATCTTTCTACTTGGTCTAGTCCTTATGTGGACTTGGAAAATTTGATTGAAAGATCTGTTGGTTCAATAATAACCAATCATAATTGATCATTGAGAAGGATTTGTTAGAAGACAAGATGGACCAGAGCCACATGAATTATTTCCATATACTCTTATGGCTACTTAATATTTAAATTGGAAAAGCTGTAGCTATAATATTTTGATATGTCCATAGACTTGTATCTGTATCTCCTGAGATGCAGATTAAATTTTGAGAAAATGTTTTGAAGAATAATTTAATATAAAGCCGTGATAGTTTTATTGTTAAACCATAGGACTTAGTGGAAATTTTTGTTGTGTCCCCATAGATACCAAAACCTAATTTGATTATTTTTGTGAATAGTTGCTAACTATAATCTGATATTGACTGTTACTTTTCATCAGCTGGAAAAGTAGTCTGCTAATTGAGCTGGAGGCAAGCCAAAGGAGTAGTTTTATATACCGCAGTTTTAATAAGCAATTCAATGAAACCTTTTATGAAAGCAACAAAGGCAAGAAGGGTCTGGACAGGGTGAGCATGCTTTACACGTCTACAAATGAATGCCAGACAATGCTGGATCATGTCGGTCACTCAAACCCAGTTTGGCAAGGTCAAATAAGAATAGCTTAATTTATTCAGCAGCCATGAGTATCCTTATTTGCTTAACAACTCTGTCAAAAGAAACCCTTCACATCCCCGGAGTTCAATAAATGAGCAAGGTGGTTCTTGTGCCATCAAATTATGCATATCTGTCGTCCTGTGAGGAAGGCTTTGTTTGCAGCTTGATTTTTCAAACACAATTAAGGTTGTATCAGATACCTTCACTATCAAGAGAGGTTTTTCAGAGAGATAATGATATCTTTGGCTGTAATCACTGAGGAGTGTAGATAGATGAATAATCCCAAAACACAGTGAGCTTTTTTTTGGTATTTTGTTTTCTTTTTCTTGAGGAAATTGAAGCGTAGGACGAATTGTTAGGCCAGTGATTTGTACTTGTTCAGCTACTGGCCATGTGGTGTACTATGCTGTATTTGTTGAGTTTTTCCTCCATGCCATACTACTGAACACTTTACATTCATTATGTAATTTCATCCTTATACTGTACTCTATGATTTCTTATTTTATGGATGTAGAGATTCAATTTCAGATAATTTCATCCAAGTGCACACAGTTAATATCAGACAATGCAACATGTAAGTCTGGTTGTTAGTTTTTACAACTGTATTGTCTTCCACCAAGGCCTGATAGATAGAACAGAATGGGAGGTGAGTTGATACTTTTTGCAAGAAAAATGTTTGCAAACTGTTGCCCTGTTGTTTTGAAGTAAAGGGTGTACTGCCTCTATATGGGTCACTGAATTTAAATGAATCATCATTTATTTCTCTGTGGTGCTCAATGAGTTGGGGATGCTCCATGGAAAATATTTGACATGTATTAGGTGTTTGATAAGTAGTACTGATTATTACTGGAGTGGTTTTCTGTGTATTTGGCATAATTTTGCCTACTCCTGTGCTCGTCAAACTTATTGAGATCCCTAAAGAATCTTGTTAAAATGTAGACTCTGCAGGTCTGGAGTGGGGAGTAAGAGTGTACACTTCTCCCAGCAGTGTGGTACTGGTGGCCCCAGGACCTTCTTTTGAGTAGGAAGAGCCTATTGCTTTAGATCAGTGATGGATTTCCCCTGAAATGGGATGTAGTTTTTAATTGAGATACCAGCCCGCCACACATGTGTTCTTGGGCTCATTAAAACATCAGCCATTTTAATAAAAATGAAGGGATGCTGTAAGAAAATAAATATGAAAAGAAATGCTCCAAGGCAAGGAAATACACCTCCCCAGGAAACATGAACGTAATTAGAAAAAGTTGCTTTTAAGTGTGAACAGGTCATGCTAAAATTCTTGGTTGGAAGAGCCAGAAGACAAACCATCTCAATCCTTCATTGCTTCCTCCACCAGCACCCATAAATCTGGCTGTGGGTGTGAGGATTAGGAGGCTCTCACGCTCAGCACCTGCCTTACACTTGTCAGGAGGAGGGAGCCTTCGTTGGCCTGGAGCCCTGTCTGTTCTCCCCCCACAGCCAGGCTAACCATGTTTTCCTGTAGGTGCCGACTAGAGTTGTCGGACCTTAGGAATCACTGAATCCAACCTCCTATTTTACAGAGGTGGGAACTGAGCTCCAGATTAAGTGACTTGTCCAATGATATTAGTAGTGAAACAGTAATAAATTCTGAGATGCACATTTTCTTTCATTTTTTAACATCTCTGAAATGAGGACTGTGGTATTATTGGTGTCACAGTTTGATTGGCAGTGTGTAGTCTTTCTCAGTGGTATAAAAGATAGTATCAGCACATTTTGAGATGGGTGGATTCTTATATACCGTCCTTACCGAGTGCTCCCCTGCTGCACACTTTATAATGGGCTTATCCTGATGCTCCCAGAGACAGCGTAGTGAAGTGGTTAAGGGCGTGAGCCAAACTGCTTACCTTGTGCCAGCTATGTAACTTCTGTCCATTCAGTTTAATCCTCTGTAACTCCAGGATAACAGAAGTATTAACTACCTGGATAGTGTCCATATAAAGAGTGAGACGAATCGATCCATTTGAATCAGCTGGAACAGTCTCTGGAAAATAGTAAACACTCAATAAAATTACTGTTTTTATTGATGACAGTCTCACTGATTAAATCATCTTGGACCCCTAACAGTGTCTGCACATTAGCTACAATGGGATATTTCTTCCCCCGTGCACGCCATACAAATAAACTGTACTGAGAGTTCTGTTAAGCCCTGAACAGGATTGGTGGGTGTCAGCATGATTCAATGATGACTACTGAGGGAATCTTGCATTTCTATCTATAAAGAGTAATAAAAGTGTAAATTGACAAAGATTTGTCTTGACTGAAACAGATGTTGGCCTGTCTGCAAACGGAGCTGTCCAGATGAAATCCACAACAGTTTTGTGATTCTCTGTTAGGTGAACCCCATCATTCTGTTAAGTACTAATTTCACAATGCCAGGAAATTCTAATTAGATTGTGTTCATTCTGAGACTTGCTCATACGAGACACAGTTTACCACACTGCCTTCCTTTATTTTGCCAGCAGCTTTGCAATTATCATTCATATTTGTTCCATTGCTTGATTGCCTGATACAGTCATTTTGAATGTAATGGGCATGGACATTTTTGTTCTTCATACTTTGTATCAGTCAGTATTTACTAAAGAAACAGATACAATACAAGCTATAAGAATATATAAGAATTGACAGATTGACTTACAAGGGCTGCCTACAAAGTCAGACGTGGAAGAGTGCAGAGGGTCCACCTGCACGCTGGAGATCTGAAGGGTCCAGCCGACGGCCTGGAGCTCTCTGCAGTGTCCCGTACGAGCTCCTATCTGGAGCCCGATAGGTCTGCGATGGAAGCTGAAAAGTCTGTGTTGGAAGTCAGGAGATTATGTCCAGGGTGAAGGTGAAGCCAAGAGATTATATCCAAAGTGAAAGTGGAGCTCCTGCAAAGGAACCAAAGCAGATCCATCCTTCTTCATTTCTTTTTTATACCATTCAGGCAGCGAGCCGCCCTAGGGTGGATCTTCTACACCCAGGGTGTGGGATTACTGAACCAATTTAGTTAAGCTTCTCATACAAGTTGACACAATCAATCAGCCATCACATACTTAAATTTTCCCCTATGATCATTGTGTTTGCCTAGGTGAGTTAGAAATCTGGGTTATGACTTTCCTACACTTCTTTATCAAGCAGGAAAGTTTCACCTCCTGGACTCCCAAAGTGCTTATTGTTTGTCTTACACCACTGATCCCAGGCTGTGTTACCTTAGTGTATAGGTTTATTTGCCTTGTCCCCTTGGTTATGAGTATCCTCAGAGAAGGGATCTTGACTTATTCTTTTTACCATTCCACAGGTTGTTAACTAGTAGTTTACTAAATGGATACCTTTCAGCTTTCTGAATGGATCTGCTTCACTGAGTTTGTGTATACTATAGAGATAGAGAGATAATAGCTCGTCTAAAGTCATGCTGATTTCCTCAGTAATCTACTTTACAAAAGTTGGAGAGGCTATTCTACAATTTAGCGTATTTGCCTAACTTCCATAAATTGCATTATGTAGCAATAATGGTACACCTTGCTAAATGATAATACACGAATTCGGACAGATTTGTTTTCAACACCAGATTGTATACACATGTCTTAGTCACTTTCTTTTCACTGCAACACGATACTTGACACCTGAAATTTAAAGGAGAGGCTTATTTGGCTTCACAGTTTCAGAGGTCTCAGTCCATGCATGGTCTGCCAGCTCCCAGGCAAAACACAGCATGGTGGAAAAGCCTGCTAAGGAGGAAAGCCACTCATGTCATGGCAGTCAGGAAGCAGAGAGAGAAGAAAGGAGCCAGGGAGGGGAGATACCTTTCCAGGTATACCAGTCCAGCAGTGAGCACAGCAGCCCCATGTTCCCTTCCAAACATATGAGGCTTTGGGCGGACATCCTAGATCTAAAACACAGTGACAAGAAACCTCACCCTGCTCTGGCACCGTAGCCAGTGAGGAAATCTGTTCTGTTGGCAGTAGAGATGATGAGGAGGCGGTTTAAGGGTAAGTCTTGGAAGAGAAGTGGAGGGAGGATCCTGCTTGTGACTAGCAGGGGACAAGAAGAAGCAGACTCTGCAGGGCCACTGGCTCCAGGCCATCTACCAACATCATGAATGGAATTTTGGTCCCCTAGAGTCAACAAAATAGGAAAGGATTTTGGTGAACATTCTTTGACGAATATTCCAAAAGGTTCCTCAGACCTCTGCTGATCTTTGGGTCACGTTTACTCAGTTTGTGACTGATCTGTCTTCATAATAGACATTTCATTGATCAGCTGACATATGTTGGGAAGGGCAGAACAACCTGACATTGAAGTCTGAATAGCTATTTCTATTGGAAATGAACTCAGAGTTCAGTTACTTGGGCATGTTATCTTGCTTCTGAGTCCTTATTAACATCTTCAGGAAAGTGGGTGTTAAAAGTTCATTCATTACTGAGGCACTTCGTTGTCTTTTATTTATCTCTTTCACATCAGGAAGTGTGAACCACACATTTTGGTTCAGGTTGATAAGTTGCATGCATTTAGGGTGAAAGGGGCTGTTTCTAACTTAGAAAATTGGGAAGAGATGTGGACAGAGTAGTAAATTATGAAAACTAGATAAAGTTCCACCTTCTGACAGAGTCATTATCAGGTAACTTAAAATACAAAGCTTGAAGTATTAGAAATTCCCAGAATATAAATGAAAAACTCAATACAAAGTAAGAAAATAACAGGTTTTATTTTAGATTATCTGGATAACTTCCCTTGAGTTTTTATGGGTACTTATAAATTGACTGTATTTAAATTCCCTTTGTAATGGTGCAGGGTGAGTGAATAATGAAAACGCAGCCATTTTAAAGATTAGTCTAAGCCTATAAACATATTTTTTTAACTGAGACCTAAGACTCTTTTTCTAAGGCTTAGACAAACACAAATTTCAACTACAGAGAAAGCATATAGTTGTATTCCAATCATTCATCGTTTTTTGCAAACACATAACTCAGTGCATGGAAGGTGAAATGCGTAAGAAGTGGGGCGAATCAGTACTCAGCAGCTGGAGAACTTTTTGTACCCCTTTGCAATGAGAGCTGGTGGTGAGTCATGAGAGTATTGTCAGTTTCTCAACCTTTCTCTCATCTCACCGTGTTCATAGCATTTATGTTACAGGTTGACAACAGAGAGACTAAAAAGCAGCAGAGCCTAGAGCAAGCCACAGATGATTCTGAGCTGACTTTTTTCCCCTCTTCCCCCTCCCCTCCTTCTTTTTCTTCTTCTTGTTCAAAGTGAAGTTTTATATCCATAATTCTCTATCTCCCTTATTTCACAGGTGCTATAGATCTTTGGCAGTTTGTCACTCAGTTTTGATTTGTCTGTCCCTTTTTGAAGTTATCCACAGATTAGTGACCTAGGTATGCCCTTCTGGATGGTATGCAGCTAACCAGAAGGAGTCAAACTCCTACTGATAAGAACTGTTGAACTTGATAGCTTGGATAGAGGATGAGTATGAGAATGAATAGCTCTCAGTTTCGTCTTCTTGATCAAGGCCTAGGTGGCCTCATGCCATAGTTCTCTTTACTGTCCTCATAAAATGGCTTTGCACTAGAATACTTGTGCATTGCCCTTTGACCTCTTAACAGAACGCTGACTCACTCCTGCTTTAAGGAACTCGGTATTCACATCTGCCATTGCCTTGTAGCATCATGGAGGTGAGAGATAGCCTATCATCAGCTGCAAAGTTCACAGGCATCCTCTGTATGACTAGAGCCACAAGGTGGTAGCCTGTCCAGTGTAATCAGCTCCCTAGGTGTCATAGGGAAATTGCCTTCTAAAGCATTGGGAAAGAAAATTTAACTTCAACTGCCTTAGCAAGTGGTGGATTCCTCCATGCTGGGACCCTTTATTTTGACAGTGAGTGGTCCTCAGGGGATGCTATGCACTGAAAAATCTTGGGTTGCTTTGCTTTTTGAAGTTGCTGTATCAGAAATTTAAAAAAAATAGATTTAGGGAGAGAAACTCCACAAGTTTTAAAGATAAACATTAAGCAGACTAAAATCATGTGTTAACTCCAAATCATAGTAGAATTAGTAACTCTCAAGGGAATGACATTTATTCCTCAGTCCTTGGTACAGGGATTACAAGACAGGAATTAGAGAGAGCCTTTTAGTTATTTTTCTCTCCTTGCTGAGACAAAATACCCGGCACCCAAAGTTACAGGAAGAAAGGTTTATTTGGCTCACAGTTTGTAGAGGTTTCGGTCCACAGTCAGCTGGATGCAAGGCAGGGGGGCATAGCAGACAGGCAGAAGACAGCAAGGTAAGCAAGGGGGGCAAAAGGGAATAGACAAGCCTCTTTCTGTCTCTTATATCTTATTCAAACTAATCGCTTTTAGAGTGGGTAGCATTCCCACCCTTAGTCCCAGCACCCTTAATCCTAGTATCACATCCTTGATCCCAGCAGAATTATGCCAAACCAATCGGTGGCTAATTTAGTAATCACACACTCTAGATCTAGCCACCTCTGAAGAAGTTCCATCTATGACCTCATGAGGCTTTGGAGGAGCATCTAGACACAAACCATAACAGAGAGCAAATCAATCATATTTCATTATCTTTGGAAGAAATTCCATAGGCCATTCTGCTGTAGACGTTGTGAGAAGCCATCAGTCATCCAAGAGGCTTTATTCTGAGTTGAGGATGAAGCCACGTGGTGGAATCATCTTGATCACCCCAAACTCACTGACCATGTTGGCTTTTTCTTAACCATTTGGCATGTCACAGAGATAACTCCAGCCATTGGCTAAAGAACTATTGCCAAGCCACCTTGTGTGCGTACAGTTTGCAAAGCTAAGCTTTATGGGCCTATATTCTGATGTCCTTATGTGGGCAGTGCTAAGATTTGACTAGCAAAAGATAGGCTTGTGTAGGACATAGGTTCATGTAGGAATTTGGGGGGGGGGTGCTGGGGATCGAACTCAGGGCCTTGTGCTTGCCAGGCAAGCACTCTAATCACCGAGCTAAATCCCCAACCCTAGAAAATGTTTAATATACTATCTTCTTCACTCTTTTTCTTCATTGCTTTTAAATGTGTCATCAGCATCCCTATATATTAATGAATTGCTTTTCAAAACCCAGCTCCTAATAATACCATTTCTCATAAGTAGATTGTATCTTTATAGATTTGCTTGTCTGGAGTTTAATGGGGGTGTTGGAAGAAATTATTTATTTTTTGCTTTGAGCTAAGACAGCTGTAATTGGGATTAGTGTGTATTAAAAATGTGAAATTATCAAAGCATTTGAGAAATTAGAAAGTACCTGATCTATGCATTTCATTAAACCCTACATTGGGCTTAAAATTCAGAAAGTGATGGGTTATTTCCCTTAAAGTTTAAAAAATAGGGTAGCTCTTTAAAAAAATCAACGGATAAAAGCTACTAATTAGGTTTAAATTTTCTAAATTGAGCACCTATGGCTCAAGATAGTGATATGCTTAGAATTTCCTGACTTCAGGGTGGCATGAATTCAGCAGTCTTCAGAGTAGGTCTGTTGGAAGAAAATAGAGAAGTGAAGACGGCTCTATGTTAGAGAAAAGGGAAAGAATGTTTTACAAGGAGGCAGCTGGAGAGGCTTTCAAAAAGGAAGAAGAATTAAGGTACATAATAATGATCATCATAACATCCAGAAGGAAGATTTTCCCCAAAGAAAATTGTAGTGCTTGTTGTTTTGATGAACTAAACCGAGGAAACACAACCAAGGATGCTGATTCATTTTTCTTCCCTAAAGTAATTTAAAGGATTCTTGTCTAGAAGGTTTTATTGCAGTATAGGAACAAGAAATTTGTTTTTAATATATTTAGTTCAGTATTATATGGATGCATTAGAATGATGAAAAGAGCATCTTTAAAATTCGTGAGATTTCGTGTCCACTGAATAATTGAAGTTTTTCTGGCTCTCTTATAAATTGTGCTACTTCCAGTAGTTTTTTTCTTTTTTCGGAATCTCAACAAGTAGTTATGAGAAAATAATTTAACTGTTGTCTCTGACCTCATTAATATTACATTATGATGTGGGCTATTAGTTGATAAATTCAGAGGCTCTGACAGGAAAAACCATTTTTGGTTGTATGTTTTAGTTAACATTCACAATGATTTTGTCTTGCCTGGATTATTACTTAGAGTATTACTGACCCATATTAATGGGATCAAGACCAATACATCTTCTGTAAAGGAGAAGTTTTGCATCACTGAACAATAAAGCAAGACAGCGTGGTTTGCGGGAAAGATTTAGAACTACATAGCATGCTGCTTCACTTTCTGCAACACAGTTTATAGTGAAATGGAGTGAATGAACTCTTGCACTTGTAGAGAATGTGTGAAACATAAAGGCCAAGGAAATCATGATGGGGATGATTGTTCTCCCCGCCTTAATCCTGACACAGATGCCACAGTGCCGTCACATGGCTACATCAGCTGGGAAGATATTTGAGAAAAGTCAAGCTTGCACGTCTTACAATTCACTAAACCTAAACTTTGTAAGCCTAAAACATTAGAGGGAAGGAAGAAAGTGGGAAGTTAAAACTATTTTGAATTAAAACTGGAAGAAAATGAGGGAATTTGCAGAAGTTAAGTGATAGCCAGGACATCGAAAGGTAATACTTATATCTAGATTTGCTTTATACTTCATAATGGCTGTCATTCATTCATTCATTCATTCATCCAACTGACAAATGCCCCGTAGCATTGCTGTGAGCCACACATAACTCTAGGCACTTGGGATCCATTAATAAAAGGAAAGGCAGATTCCTGCATTTTAGCTCAGCTATCAGGGGAAGAGATAGACAATAGATGGCAAACATAGTCGATAAGTACAGTATTTCCTGGGTTAGAAAGTGATAATGGCTAAGGAAAGAGAAAAGGTAGAATGGAGTAAGAGTGATTTGGAGTGTGTATGGGGCAGGCAGTGTGTGGGTGGTTGTCACAAGTCTGAATTCCTAGAAGAGCCAATCCGTATAAAGATCCTCCCTCCTCCCCGCCCTGAATGAGTCTATTTTAAGTTATAAGCTAACTGCTTCCCAAAGAGGTTAAGTAACTTGCCCCAGATCAAACAGCTGGTAAGAGAGAAATCTGCTTACTCTGAAACATTTTTATCATACCCCGCTGCCTCCCTGCTCAGTCTCACTGCTCCCCTGTTTCCGTTACTTCCTGCCAGGGTATCTTTGGCCCCAGTAGTTGGTTTCAGGGTGGTGTGCTGCAGATGTTTTATTAGACTCGGGCTTTTTCTAGGCCACTCAAGTTTCCAGGAGCAGACATAGTTCATTGCCGTAGTTATATCCTTGGGAATAGCAGCTTATAATAACTGGAAATTAGACATGCATGAGAGGGTAAGAAGGCTAGGATGGAAATGTTAAGATGAAGAAAGTAGGTTAGAGGCCAGAGCTGTATCAGAGGTGAAGAGGGATAATTACTTAACAAGGAAATTGTGTCCAGGGTTGGTGCTGAGAACAATAAATAAGGCGTGAACCATAAAGGAAGAAAAGTAGCATGAATAGTGCTACTAGTTCCTATAACTCACATGCGATATCTTGTTCGGTCCTTGAACTCTTAAAGGTAAATTTGGTATCCTTCTTTTATAGAAACTAAGGTTTTAAGAGATCATTTAGCAGTCACTGAGTGGGATGAGAATTAAAACCTATATTCTCTAGCTGTACGTCTTCCTTAGCTCTACATCAGACAGTAAAAGTGTTAAAAGGGAAAGAAACAAAAAGAAGCAAAAGGAATAAACATAATTTGGTGTTCGCCAGTTTTTTTCTTGACTACAAACTGAGTTCTAATTGAGTTCTGGTTTAAGAAATATTGACGGGGAGGTAGTAAGATTTATTTCCACCCTTGTCTACTAGCTTTCTGGAACAGCCTTCCCCTTCCTGGAAACTATCTCACAATTTACAGGTTATCTTTGACAGTATGTTTTAGAGCTTCAGCTTCTAGTTGTTCGTGAACAATAATAGCTAGTGTTTTCTAAGCACTTACTCTCTGCCAGACTGTATTCTGAGTTTAATTCATTTGAATTTAATAACATTCCTGTGAAGTAGGGACTATTATTTTTACATTTTATAGATGAAAAAATTGAGACAAGGAGAAATGAACACAGTGCCACAAATAGATAGAGGGCCTGTGGTTTAAATCCAGTCAGTCTTTAAGCACAGTGCTATGCTGCTTGCAAATGACAGATGAGACACTAACATAAACTACTAGTTTCCGGTGCTTTGCTAGTGACCCAGTGATCGCATCCCCGAGAAGCAAGGACTTTGAATATTATGATTTCATTTTACAGGTGGGAAAATTGAGAAGGGAGGATTAACCCAGTTTGCTCATGGGCACACAGCTATCAAGTAGTGGAACCAGCATTCAAATTCAGGCAGAATTGAGTCAGTTTTCAGTAAAACTACAATTAAAAGTTGTGCATCCCAAATTTGAAAATCTGAAATTCTGAGTGCATTTACATTCAAACATTTTGAATTTTGGAACATTTCAGATTTTAGATTTTCAGATTTCTGCATTAAAGATGCTCACCTGGTGAAGTCTGTGTATGGTCTTTAAATTCTAAAAGCTGATCAAGTATGCACTGGAGAAGTAGAGAAGATCAGCAGAGTCTGACCATCTCTCGCCCATCCCATTGTGTGTAAGTTCAGGGCTATAAAATCTTGCTACTGAGTCACTGACAACGTGAATGTATAAAAAGTAGAGTACAGTACTTAGAAACTGCCTGGTCTGCCCAAGCTTTATTTTTGAACACTCAGGGGCTGTGATTTTTTTATTTTATCCATAACATAGATCACCACATTTTGATGTTCCTGTAGGATTCCCGGGTGGAGACATTAAGTCTAGCAGCCAGCACAGAGCAAGGCATTTGATGGAAAATGGGTCACACACTGCTCACATGGCTTTTCTTTCTGGCATCTAGTTTAGTACAGAGAAGGCCCGCCCAGGGATGCCTTGTTTCAGAGAAAAATCCTCAAGCAAGTCTTCAGAGAATCTTTGCTGTTCACTGCACCAATTGGAATGGGATATCATTTTCTCCTTGTTGTATTCTCAAGCTTGGTTTATGTGCTGATCGCCCCCCCCTTCCCTCATCCCCGGACTGTAAAGCAGCTCTGTACTGAAGGTTCTACAGCCCCTTGAAGGTTTATAGCTTACGAAGCACAGCTGGATAGAGAGCTTTTATTCTTATGCCTTCCCTTTGAAAGTTCACAAACGCCTAATCTCTTCTGTCTTGGTAGGACCATTAGGAGCAGACTGTAATGCAAGCGAGGCAAACTCAGTGTCTAACAACACAATCGGGTGCACGGAAGTCATTCTATTTTAGACTAGAGCGATTGTTTCACAATCTTTTACTTAAAAGCAAATAAGCAGATGGATTGGAGCAAATGAACAATGGTGAAGGGCCCTCTGTGGGCTGGTGGAAGCACTCAGGAATGGCCTCCCACCTCTGCCGGCCATGAAGTCATTCCATTCTGCTGATGATCTGCCTTCCTCTCAGTCTTCCCAACCAGTTGGAAGCCAAAGTGTGCTGTGCCTCTCTGTGGGAGCTCCCCTCCAGCCCCAACCCCACCAGACACGCCTGCTGGAGGTTTTAGTTGATGCTTCATCTGCGGAGTTTAAGAACAGATAAAACAATCGATAGCAGATAAGTGCCATCATGCTGTGTCAAATACAGAGAGAAAAGACAGTCTCTTTTATTTAGGCAGTTTAAAAAAAACTGTGAAAAAAAAAAAAGAGCAAACTTGGGGAAGCCATCCCATAGCTGTTGACTGGCCAACAAACAGCTCGTGGTGGACCAATCAGGTAACCAGATCAAGGACAGCATGGAAGAAAACAAAGCGAAATGGGTTTGGATATCTGGGTAGGGGAAAAGGCCTTTCCTTTGGCACCATTTCTATCAGTCTTAAGTCAGGTTAAAACACTGGTTAAGATCATTGCAGAGATGATGTTTTCCTTCTCTTGGAGTCCTCAGCATAGTAAACTCTGTGCTGAATAAACTCTAACACAACTGATCATTTAATCTGCGGACCTGAAACAAAATTATTCTCAGTCTTCCTGTTGTCAGACAGTGGAAAGGTTTTTCATTTGCTGTACTTCGGAAATATTAATGCACACATGAAAGACCAAATCTGTGACACTGCCCCATACTCCTGTTTGTGCACACCGTTCATCTCTGGACAGCATGTCTCCGAGGCCCGCATTTTCGTGCCAGCCCATGTTTCACAGCAGTGAGGGTCTCTGCTTCCTGCAGCAGCCTGGCTTTCTTGTCTGCAGCCCTCCGTTGGGCTCTCCCAGGCCTTCTTCACACCAGTGCTTCCGAGTGAGTGGCAGGGTGTCAGCAAGGGCATCCGGGCCACTCAAACTAGAATTAAAGGAGAATGAATAATTTTGTTGACAACTATGTTAGCTATGGATATTTTTTTATGTCTGGTTGACAAGAACATGTCTGGCACCCTTTCCAAATAAAGAGAAATGGAGTAAAGGGACATCTTTAATATTAAATTATATTTGTTTCATATGCAGACATCCATCAGGGTATTTTTATATGGATGCTTTTATAAAAAAAGAGTACAGTATCTTGTTTTGAATTATTCATTATTTTATATTTCTCTTCATGCTACTAGATTGCTTACAGTAGATGGAACCCTTGAGGTCTTGCAATTAAGATTTCTTGATAACCTTGAGCACAGAAAGGGAATAAACTCTGATATTTTGTTCAAGTCTTATCAAAACTCCCAAAATTGGTAAAGAAACTATAATAGATGAAGAACAATAGAGCTGCTCCATCATAAATTAATACTTGCATGAGGGATTTGTACTATGTCATTGATTTTTCCCTTCAGGCAAAGCAAATCAGTATATCCTCAGCTTTCTACCATCACTGACCTCACTAAAATAGAACCTAAGTGTGTGTATCTTACCCACAGACTGAGCATCCGAGATCAGTTTACCCAGTTGTCAGTATGAGTGCTGAGCCACAAATGCTAGCGTGGTCAAATGACTGGACGTGACTCCCTGAATGTGGGGATCCTGTATTTAGGACAACTCAGTGAAGCAACATCAGCTTCTCCGAGGAGTCCTGAAGCATACTAAGGAAGCCCGGGGGAAGCACAGTGAGCTAAGAATCTCTAAATCCTTTCTCAAGAAACTGGAAACAATCCAATTAAAAGTAATAACAAAGTTTTTTTGAGTTCTCATTCCATTTAATCCTTACAACAATCTTACAAGGCAGGGTTTATTAATCCCATTTTACAGATGAAGAAACTGGGTCTTAGGGAGACTAAATGTTGAGTTGAGAATCATTTAAATTAGCCATGCTCTGTCAGTGGGCCAGTTTGGTTCACAGACCCTGTCTTGCTACGTACTGACTTGTGATCTTGAGTAAATTACTGTCATCTGTCTACACCCCCATTTCTTCATCTGTAGAATGAATGATAAAATACTGTTTCAAAAAGTCTGTTGTGAGGATTAAATAAAACAATAGAAATGGGGTGCCTAGTAAAATGCCAGACACAGGGTCAACACAACTATTTTTGTTTAATGCTTGTCTTTAGGTCCACAGGAATTCAGATGCAGCCCTGTGGGGCTCCAAAGGAGCTCTGGCGAGGCCAATTCTGACTATGGAAAGTGTACTGGGGTCGAGGACAACCCGGTGTGGGGACAGCTGTTCACTTGCAGAGAGGCTGGCACTGCCCACAGGGTTACAGGCCTGAGCACGTCTCCAGCGTTAGGACGCTGAGGGGTGGGGAATGTGTTTGTGATACCTTTCTGAGATGGAACTGGCAAAAAGGGTTGGGGTGGGGAGTGGGAGGCCGACAGGAGCTGGTGGCAACAGGAGACTTCTTGCCTGGGGAATGGAAGTGGTGCCCTGACCTAAGATGCAGAGCAACAGGCGGGACCAGCAGGGGTAGGTGTGAGAGTTTGCAGGTTAATGGTTCCATCTGGTTGATATGTGCACAGGTGCATGCGTTGCGTTCAGGTGAATGTGGACAGTAGATAATTAGAAATGGCAACTGCAGCTCAGTAAAGAGGCTAAGGCTGGTGCTAAGGGCGTGTGTCTACAGAATAACTGAACGCCCTGATGTGTGAACAAACCCAGACAGTGTAAGGAGGGTGAGAAGGGACAAAAGTGTCAGGGATTCCAGCATTAAGGGAAGTCAGATGTATAAGAATGTCAGTGAATGAAATAAGAGAGTGGGATAGGTTTAGAAGGGAAGTGTGTGGGTATTTATTCATTTGTTTTGTTTGGAGGGAATAAAATCTCATTTTTTAATCAGTAAATGTTCAGACGTATTCAAAAATAGAATAACACAACGGACCCATAGACCCATCACTCAGGTTCAGCACTTATCAAGATTTTGCTCCACTTCCTTTGTCTACCGCTCCTCATTTTTCTGAAGTATTGTAAAACAGATCCAGTATAGCAGAGCATGTAATTTCATCCCTCCCTACTTTAGCTGATATTCCTCAAAACACTGACATTCTTTTGTGCAGCCACCATGCCATTATCACATCAGGCATTCGCAGTGTCCCTTGCCCACATCTATTATTCAGTCCTTATTTGCAATCCTGCATCTCAGAGCTGTCTTTTGACAGCAACCTTTTGTTTTTATGATCAGGAAGAAAACAAGGCTCCTTGCTGCCTGGGGTCGTTATGTCTCCTAGATCCTTAATCCAGAGAAGCCTCTTTTGTATCTTTCCTGACATTGGCTTGTTGAGCTTTTTACAACTTTCCTGCCCTACTTTCTTTCTTTATTTGTAGCATTATTTACTACTTATCAGTCCAATTATTTAAATACAGGATGACCAAACGTTGCATTAAGTTTTTATAAGATAACATAACTGGAATATAAAAAAAGACAATTTTATCAAATTTATTCAGTTCAGGAATTGACTGGTTGAAATGACACCTGCCCAAGTGATGCTCAGCATAGTCAAAAACAAATGTGCTGCCCAAGTGATGCTCGGGGTAAACTGTTAACTTGAAAAGATGTTTCTAAAACATGTCTTTGGATTGGCATTGGGAATGGGTGGTGGGGTGAGATCGTGCTAGTCTGGGGAGGGGCGGATGTGTAGAGAATAGGCTCAGTAGTCTTCTACTTCCTTGCCCCAGAAAAAGCCATTCTCTGTCACCATAATATATACACTGGTAGATATTTTCACATAGACATTTATGTATATCTATATATACAAATATATGTACGCATATATACATATATTTATATGTATTAAGGTATATATACACTTCTATATCGTGCCATATTTTGCTACGTATACACATTGTATTTCTGATGGATTTTAGTAGTACTGGGGGGAGAGTTCTAGATTAAGCCAGGAGTCTTCAGTTGCAGTCTGGACGAGGTACTGACTTGCCCTGGTACTCTGAACTTACCTCCAGCACACTCTGGTTATCAGTTTTTTTTCTTGTCTTTTGTATCTGTAACAATGCAGTGGCTGAAATAGAATATTGCTCAGGTCCCTTCCAAGCCTACGCTTTATCTGAATTTTTTAAAATCATTTCCTTTGATTTTTTTTTTTTAACCTGCTTATGTTACACCCCTTTCCAGACTCCTGATAGATCCCTGTTTAACTAACCTCATGGATTATAAACTCCTGGCCTGGGATTCAGGGACCTCACCCCATGGCTGTATCTTGCCTCCCATTCTCCCTTTTTGTGCTTCAGCCATCCTCCTGTGGCCAACAGAGTGACTCAACATCCCCCAGATATGGTTCTGTACTTAACCCCACGTTTCTTCTCCAGGCTGTATGCATGAGGCCTGGAATGTCCTCCACCTGAAATGTCTTCCACGTGATAAATTTGTCTCCAAGTGTGCCCTGCTCCCCACGACCTCTCTTCTACACAGGACTGTGGTTACCATTTACCGAGCCCCTGTCCTGATCCAAGCCTAGCATTTTACAAACATCATATTTAATGCTGCAGCGGCACGTCCTGCAAGGCATAGAACTTCTTCCAAACTTCCATTTTGGAGTGGGATCAAACTGAGTGTAACGAGTCAGGAAGCTCCCTGGAGATCACTAGGAGGCCTTGGGGTTGAGAGTCCAGCTTGCCTTACTGTGCCTCCAGATCCTGGGCTCTTTCTGTTCTTCCAAGATGCAAGCTTCAACACTTGGTAAACCTTTCTCACGAACTTTTCTTCTGCTTTAGTAGATTCAGCATACTTTTACTGAGCATCTCTTGTAAACCAGGCGCCTGCACAAATATTAACTTTTGAGAACAGGTTATATATTTTACTGAACATACTCTTTCCGGGATGTAACTGAGAGATAGCACATGAAGTAGAAGTTCAGTAAATGTTTGTTCAACCAAAACAAATAATTACTTGGCTCATGTAAATCTAGGAGTCGACAGATGTGTTCCATGTTAGCGGAACGAGCTGGTTTACCCATTAGATGACTGCCAGTTTGGTTGGGACCTGTGAGTGTCGGGAATTTATCATTTGTTCAAACTGGTAAAAGAGTAATTGGGCTTATTGTCACTCTTTGTCTTTAGGTTGGTAACTGTTTTTTTCAGAACACACTTTAGATAACTGTTAATGAAAACAATAGATTCGAAAAGCACAAGAGGTATTTGTGTCAAAATAAGTTTACTTACTGTTTATGGACGTTTATTTTTAACACAAATACCTAAAATCGCAGTGAAATCATCATTGTTATCATGATCAAGTCGTATTTAAGTTGAACTCGGGCGAGCCTTGGTGTCAAGAATATAAGAAAGAAAACTAGCAAGATTTCGTTTATCTCTGTTGCAGAAGCAATAGACTCTTTCACGTATCTAAATATTTTATTTATTTATTTATTTATTTATTTATTTATTTATTTATTTATTTATTTAGTGGTGCCGGGGATCGAACTCAGGCCCTTGTGCTTGCAAGGCAAGCACTCTAATCACTGAGCTAAATCCCCAGCCCCCCTAAATATTTTAGATAGCCGAAGTTATCCTACCAAGTACAAAGGGCTTTAATTTAAGCATAATTGATGAAACATTTCTTAAGTAACATAGAAGAGAGTAAATTTTTCATGCAATGTCACAAAATTCATGGCATGGAATTTATCCCACAAACTGACTTAACAGACACTAGAGATGTGCCAAGAACCAGAGAGTGGTCCCGGTTCCAAAGGTAGGACAGTGAATGAAACAAGATGCCCGTTCTCGTGGAGCTTCGTTCTGGGGGGATGTAAACAGCCAAGTGAGCAAGCAAATGAGAAAGATAACCTCAGATATAGCCGTCATTGCAGTGAAGAAACTCTAACAGGAGACTGAGATAAGGGATGATTTGCTCTGCTGGGGCCCGGGAAAAGGAGTTCCTTTAATTAGAGTAGTCAGATAAGGCCTCGCCAGGAGGGACATTGGATCTGGGGCCAGAATAATAACTGTCATTTAAAGAACTGGAATGCAGCAAAGGCACTAAAATAAGGAGAACATATGTGTGTTCCTCTGTGAGTTTGTTTGTTGGGCTTGAAGTGTTCATGGGGTTTTCAAGAAGGTATGCCAGGTGGGCAGATGGGTGTGAGAACCAGGAACATGTGAGAATGATGACATAGGAGATACAGGCTGGGCAGCAGTCAGGCTCCTGGAGATGATTAAACCACTGAACAGGACATTGTTAAGAACAGTGTGGAGGTTGCTTCCTTTCCCCAGCACATCTGTCTCCTGATGATGGTAAGTCCCCTGGAGCATTATTCTAAACACATAACAAGTATCAGCTCATTTATTCCTCAAAACAACCTTATAAGGTAGGCAGTTGTATTTTCCTTTCACTTTGCAGATAAGAAAACCGGCACACAGAGACATTAATTTTCTTAAGATTACACTTATTTAGAAATATAAACCTGAGCAGCTTGATCACAGAGTCCATGATATTAACAACTATGCTGTGGAGCATCTGTATTCATGCATTGACCATCAAGATGGGATCACTATAAGAGCAGAGGGAATGTAGAAAACAGAAAGATTGGAGGGAACTGGATCAAGGCATAAATTCTTTATCTGTTGGGAAGCGAAGGGAGTGTGCAAGTGTGAGTTGTTCTCTTGAGTTTGTGGCCAGATGGTCACAGGTAACTATTGTTTGTAGGGGTTGCTGTGACTTCCCCGGATTTCCCTGGACACTCTCCATTCTGGTGCTTTGCACTGCTCTCAGCTTGCTAAAAAGAATGTGTCCAGAAAGGTCATTTTTTTCTTGTGTGTCTCATTCTCCTGGTCCCAGAAGGAACTTCAAATTAGTGGAATATAACTTAGGGTGTTCTCCCAGAAGAGCAAGCCTATAATTTCTTGGGATATTTAAGGAGAAGTTAAAGTGGTTTGATTTTGATCTGGAAATACATTATAGAGTAATTGCTATCACTCCACCCTGGTGCACTTACTTTCTTCCAGAACATTCTTTGATGACCACTCTAGAGTTCTTAAGGCCTCCACTGTTGTGGAAGTGCCAGGAAATTTGAATAATTATAAAAACCTTTAAAACGAAATACGAAAGAGGCAGCAAATTCTTCTGTAATGGCCTCAATTCCCGCGTTAGTTGTTAGCACCACTGAATGTGTGACCTTGTTTTTAATGGTATCATTATTTTCCTTCATTATGCTCCTACTCTGCTTCTTTCCATATTTAACTTTGCTCTTCTATGATCTGTTCTAAATTATGGTAGCTTTGTGTATTGCTCCTTAATTATAAATCCTGGTGTTGTGCTTTCTCCTGGTTTTTTTTCCCCCTCTTTGTTTGACTATCTAATTTCTCCATTTTCCTGACTGGATTTATGCTTATTGAACAAACTTTATTTTCTGTCTTGGTATAACAAAAACGATCCTTTTAAAAAAATGTGATTGAAAATTTGGAAAATTTTTTAAAATTTAATTAAGAATAGTTAACATATTGGAGTACTTATAGTATGCCAGGTGCTGTGAGATATTAATTCACTGAGTCACACGATTGCTCTTTGACATCATTTTCTTTTTTTTTTTTCTTTTTTTTTTTTTGTGGTGCTGGGATCGAACTCAGGTCCTTGTGCTTGCAAGGTGAGCACTTTAATCACTGAGCTAAATCCCCAGCCCCTGACATCATTTTCTTGATTGAAAAATGTGGCTTTCCTGTTTCCCAAGATGTGCCAGATGATTTGTATTATTTTACAACCTAAGTAAGTTAATTTTTCAAACACTGTGCATTTCTCCTCTGTTTGCACACATTAGACTATTTGCTTGACATTCTGTTTGTCTTTTCTTCAAATTGATTAAGAGCACTGGTATATTTATTTTATTTTCCCACAAGTATAGTTTAGTACCTAATAAAAATGAAGGGAATATGGTTATTTCTTAATTCTGCACACCCATTCTTTGTTCAGAAGATTGTCATAAACTACACTTGTATAATGTTGAAAAGAGCAACTGCATTTTTTTTTAGCCAAGTGAAAAATTCCTCAGGGTTATTCTGCCTGGATTTAATTTTCCAGGAGGCTATTTTTCATGGACTGTGAATGGTAAATATGATAAGTCCTGTCATACAGAAAAGCTAGAGATTCTAATCCATAGGAGGGCACACCTGTGCACAAAGATGCCCATATGCATGCACCTGTCATCACAGAAATGTGGTTGACCTACAGGCAGCTGCAAAGAAGTAGGACTGTTTGATCAACAGAAACCTGAAATCACATTTGCTCAGGCAGTGAGGTGAGGCATTGGTGTCTTTCGTCACATCTTTTCTGGCCTAAACATGAGCCTTGCGGTTTCCCTGGCTAGCATGGAGTCTGTGGAGATGACATTTCTCCTGGCCACTTTCAGATTGGAAACCACTGCTGAGCTGACTGGCTTCTGGACATGCTGGTATGCCAGCTGGGCTTCCTGTAGATTCCCCGCCATCAGTACCTCTTTGCAACTTGGTATTGACTTTGAATGATTAAAAAAAGTATAAAAAGGAATGGAAGAATTGAACCATGGGCAAATTTGGGTTACAATTTAGACCATGATTCTGCACTAAAAGGGAGCATTAAAAGCAAACCACAAATTAGCAGTTTCATGGGGAAGGAGAAGATAGCTAAAAGTTTTGAAGCACAATCTTTAACAAACAAAATCATCTCTTAAAAGTCTTTTAATTTTCCAGGCATGGTGGCACATGCCTCTAATCGCAGGAATCTGGGAAGCTGAGGCAGAATGATCGAAAGTTCACGCCCAGCATGGGCAACTCAGTGACCTCGTGAGACCATGTCTGGAAAGAAAATATAAAAAAGGACTGGGGATGTACTTCAATGTGAAAACCCTGTATTCAATCCCCAGGAAAACACACACACACACACCCACCCCTATCTCTTAATTTATTCTAGAATCTGAAAACATTATAAATCATGTAGTTGTTTTCTTTGTTCCCTCCTAAGAATAAAGACATATCTTCTTGATTTTTGGACATAGAATGAACTAGGGGATATTTAGATTGTGTAGTTTGGTCTTGACCATTTTCCTGCATGTTATTTCTGAATTAGGCAAAAGACAGAATGTATTGCAGTCTTTGCTAAGTACAAGATAGAGTCAAGGAAACATGAGTACACAGGGAGTAGTTGATTAACACATCTGGTTAATGAAAGTTTACATCATAGCACTCTGGCTATTGTCAGTAAGCTTGCAAGGCTTCCAGTTTCTATTCATTAGCTATTCTGTTTCCCTGGTCGTTTTACTCCTTCGCCCTCATACAACAGCAGCATTATTAAAGGGTGGATTAAAATGGCGTCCAAGTTGATAAGAAGTAGTTATCTTGTGTTCCTGGATGTTTTTGTTACTTGAAAAAAGTTTCAGGCTAACTGAAGTGAATAAGATTTGAATTGTAAATGGATGCCTTGTCCCTTTTGTAGATAATTGTACTAAATGCTAATTTGTGGGCAACTAATGTTGTTCTTGTGTTCACTGATAAACTGTGCCGCTTGAAACAAATTTATAAAAAGAGACAAATCATTTCTCAGCAAAAGCTGTTGGTGTAGTAAACTTGGTTCATGTCTGATGTGTGTGTGCATGTGTGTGTATGTGTGTGTTTGCACAAACTTCTGTGGCAGAAATTTCATCAGTTACCTTCTTCCACCCAAACAGTGATCTTGGGTGGGTAATACGCTGCTCTCTTTCTTGAAATGCATTTGAGAGATTAGGGATAAAATGTGCACTCTGGCTAGATGAGGAAGTGCTCCTTCAACTTTTTCTGTGAGAGGCCTGACAACACAGCATTCGGTTTGGCTTTACAAGCCCTATGGTCTCTGCCACAACTCTTTGCCTCTGCCTTTGTAGCCCCAAAATAATATGCAAATGAGGGGGCAGGGGTGTGTTCTAATAAATCTTTACAAGTTTTATACCTAAGTATTTGTATAATTTTCACATATCGTCAAACACTGTTGCTTGACTTTCTTCTAATAATTTAATTTAAATAATTCTTCTAATTCTTTCTTTCTTTGTTGTAACTGGAGGGCCTTACCGAAAGCAGGCTGTGGGCAGACTGGCTCAGGAACCTTAGTTTGCAGACCCCCGCGTTAAATCTTTCTTTTCCTTTGTGTCAGATCTCTGCTTTTTCCAGCTCTCTAAACTCAAACCCAATGCCTGGCATGTAGCTCAGTGGTGGGATGCTTGCCTAGCATTCAAGAGGCCCTGGATTCAATCTCCAACCTGTAAAAGTAGATAAAATTGAAAAGTGAAGAAAAAGAAAATAGAACCATTTACCCGCTCACCCAGATTTCAACTCAGATCCAGGACTGCCTCTGGTATCCCTTAGTGGTGGATTCTGTGACCCTGTGGAGGCCTTGATTAGGTAGCATTGCTTTTCCTGTGGGGGATGGACAGAGAATGTCAAAGGTTTCTTTATAGGAGTAGGGAAGACACTACTAGTGATTTATACCACCCTACCAAAAGGGTAATAGTATAGAATCTGTTGCTGCTTCTGTGGCTGCCCCCACCCCCCTTTTCAAGAAACTCAGATACTATAATTCTGCTAATGGAAAAGATCATGACTATATATGTGTGAATGAGTATAGCATTTGTAACCCATCTATTCTGAGTTTTTATTTTAATTCCTTTTTAGAAAGAGCAGATCAATTGTGAAAAGACAACAGAGATTGACTGCAGTGTTATTGAGCCCAGCTGCCTTTCTGCTTGGTCAAAGTCTTTTCTAATGAGAACAAAGCCGAATTGGGGGTCATCCCTCATTGTCCTCAGCCACTAGTTAGCAAGCCACCTGTGTTCATTTGGAGGGTGCCATACATTCCTTTGTCCTACATAGCCTCATAATTACTGATCTTTCGAACTTCTAGTTTTGGAATAAATTGAATCTTATGCACTGGATTCCCATCATATTATTTTATTTGAGGTTGAAGAAATTAATGTATAACCTCTTTGGCTAGAACATCAAACACGTGGAAATTGCCTTTAATATTTGACCAACATAGAAACAAAGTAAATTTTAACTCTGTGTGTCCATTTTTAGGAATATTTTAATAAAATGGGTTGAATTGGTCTTTTTTTTCACTACCGGGGATCAAACCCAGAGGTGCTCTACCACTGAACTATGTCCCCAGTCCTTTTCACTTTTTGTTTATTTTCTGAGACAGAGTCTTACTACGTTGCTGAGGCTGGCCCCTACATCAGCATCCC
The DNA here is from genome assembly GCA_004026905.1 of Hystrix cristata. NCBI lineage: Eukaryota > Metazoa > Chordata > Mammalia > Rodentia > Hystricidae > Hystrix > Hystrix cristata. The sequence continues at coordinate 25,352 of PVJO010019916.1, forward strand.
AAACAGCTAGGATTACAGGCATGTGTCACCACACCCCACTAGAGTTTTTCTTTTATTAACTCACCTATTTTTTTTTGCATGTGCTTTTTTCATCTGGAGAAAGTGGTATATCACATGAAAGACAATGTTATTAAAAATCTCATTTGCCTGTTGACCTGCTTGGGCATTAGTGAGAATACATTTTGAGATCATTTGAGAAGAATGTCAGGGTTTGGCTGAAGAATCTCTTTCCACCTCATAACTAGGGAATGACGACAGGTTCTTGAAGCTTGTGGGCAAGTGAGCAGGCTTGAGTGCATGCAGTTGGGTCGGCAAGTCCATGAGATCTCAGAATAGTGGGCGGAAGCCGGGGGAAGCGCCGCTCGGCTGCTGTGGGAGCAGGACTCACCCTGCATTCCCTTGTCTGGCTTATTCACGTTGTACCTGTGGCTCCTGCTCCGTCACAGTTCTTACCCTTAACACCTTTCGTTCCACTGGCATGAAATAACTTATGTTTTGTTCTTTGCCCAAGATTGCAGTTTTTCATGCAAAGTGAGATGCTTGTCATATATCCACACAAAAATTTGTACATGATGTTCATTGCAGCATTACTCACAATAGCCAAAAAGTAGAAATAAACCAAATGTCTATTAAATAATGAATGGATAAATACAAGGTGTATATTCATATAGTGAAATATTAGTCAGCCATAAAAACGAAGTATGGGCAAACTGCTACAACGCAGATGAACCTTGAAAACATCATAGGGAGTGAAAGAAGCCAGATACAAGAGACCGTATGTATGTCCATTTATATGAAATGTCCACAGTAGGCTAATCTACCCAGAGAGAAAGTGGGTTAGTGGTTGCCAGAGATTAGGGAGAATGAGTATATTATGACTGCTATTGGGTTTTTTGGGGGGGTGATGAAAATGTTTCAAAATTAGATAGTGGTGATAACTTCACAATTCCATGAATATTTCAAAAACTGCTGACTCTTAAAAGGATGAATTTTTTTGGTTATATGCAATATATCTCAGTAAAATTGTTATAAATAGATAATGCATTTGAAAATAGAAAAATTATATTACTATAGTTTTGTCATCACTGAAATTTAGTTTCAGTATAACAGGAGTTGTACAGTTTGTAGTATATATTTTTAAATTTATTTATTTGGCCAATTTTTCTACTCTTTGCTGCGTACGCAGGGGAGCAGTTATTATTTGAAAAAACTATTTCTTGGCCTATGAATAACAAATTGAATTTATTATTCTGTATAATGTGATTTCAGTTATTTCTAAATATTAACAGGTCCCATTTAACAGATGAGTATTTTGTTACAAGACTCAAACCAAGCACTCAAACCAAAAGAAAAATATTTGGCCAGAGATCTGGATTTTTTTCCCATAACAGTAAACATTTTAACTCTGTAAACTTCTGAATGCATGACATTATGGTCAAAATATGGCCTGCAAGATTTGTAGTTTGTGCAGATTTGCCTTCTGGGGAGTTTAAGAGGAGTGACCCTAACCTGGGCAGCTCATTGTGACACTTTACACCTTCCCCATCCTCCAAGAGGAATTGGAGAACAACAGCCAAATTGCCTCCCATCTTTGTTTTCTTTATGTGACAGCTGAAGATAAAAAGTCCTTTAACCCAAATATCATCTGGTGTATCTGCCTTAAGAAAGACAAAACAAAGATCAGGGGGTCCACCAGTTTGAAGCATTTCTTTAGCCGAAATACAGAAAGACATTTGTGGTTTAAAATAAACTGAGCCATGACTCTTGGAATGGGAAGAATGTGCTCTAGACCCTTGAAGGGATTATTATAGGAGAAGCAGCAGTTGTTTGTGGCAGGAGAAATTATTCAGAAGATTGCTATTTCTGCAATTTTGGGATGCTCCAGCTGCAAAATTGGAACTGATAATAGTCACTAGCCCATATGTTTCTAAAAAAGCCCAAAGAGAAATGGAAAAATGGCTGTCAGAACAGCAGCAGCGATGTGGCATAGGCTGAGATACACAGGCAACAGTTGCTGGTGGCTTTTTCCTCTTGATTTTCTAAGTAAGGGATTGGAATCAGATTTCTACCAGTTTGTTTTACCCAGTGATTTCTCAGTCACAGTACTGGCAACTTTCAATTTGGTATGGTGAGTATTAAATGATGAAGATAAAGAGTAAGAAAATGATTCTGTTTTGAAAAGAAACTGGATGGATTCAACCATTTGAGCTCAGGCAGAAGGAAGGCAGAAATACTCAAAAGGAGTGTGGTTGTGTGAGATAGCTGAGAAAATATGGGGTTTAAAGTTAGAAATACCAAGGTTGTTTTTCCAGACCCAGCTCTTCCTAGTTGTGTGCTGTAGACAGGAATTGCTCTGTGTGACCTCGAGAGTCCTCAGGTGTTAAAATGCTGATTTCATTAGGCCATGAGAATTAAATGAAATAATATCATAAAGCTCCAGGCTTTTAAGTGTACCACAGATGTTTCTGAGGCTTAACACCAAGAAAGAAAAGACCACGACTGAGAACGTTACCCCCCTCACGTTGGCCACTTGGCATAAGTTAGGGCCGTGGAATCCTCTGGAGTAATCGTGGTGATACGACCTGTAAAAGTCCACAAGTAGACTGCATCTCTTGTATGATTAGCTTTATACTATTCTTTTCTCAGAGATGATTACTGTTAACTCCTAGATTAAATTTGATTTCTCTGGAATCTGTAGTCTTTGCTGGTAAGTTCTCTCAAACTCTGCAGCAGTTAGAAGATAAAGATTGTGCAGAACTGTGCAGATTGTGCAATGAACAACATTGTCCATAAGTCTCTGAATTTTCTTATTGGACTTAGAAGATCATCTTATGGGAATTAAGCTCTGGCTTGAGGAGTATTTTCCTCTGGACCCCAAATATGCGTGACTTAGTAATAGGAGCCTAAAAGAGGATAAATAAAACTTTGCCTGACATGAAGATGAGGTGAGCAAAGATATGCAAAGCCACATGTCCGGTGGTCAGTGGATGCTAGTTGTGTCTGAGCTGGGCACTGAAAGATGCCACATCTTTGTTCCTTAACTTTTAAAAATTTAATACTTTGAAAAAGAAGAGACACGCCGAATCAGAATGGCTATTGTTACAAGGTCTGAATTACTGGGTAACTGCTGTCTCAGATTTGGGGAGGAAGTGTTCTCTCCACCGGGGCTCGTGATTTACATACTCTCTCTGACTCATCTCCCCTGCAGGTCATTTAATCGAGTGTAACTCAGGAGCTAGCTGCGTTCCCTGAGATTTTTGTGGTAGTGTCTGGACAGAAAGTTCTTTCTTACCCTGAAAGCATATGGCAGACAAATAGTTTCTTTGTGAACTCATCATTCTAACCTCAGCACTTTGTGCTCTCCAAAATAAGTTTCCTCTTATAACCTCAGCACTCAGCTTCCTTCTGTTTTACTAGAGTTGGCCCACAGATACAGAGAACTATTCGATCTGTCCATTTAAGTGTTTTAACAAGGCTTTTAAAAGAGCCCGGAATTGTCAGGAGTTGGAAATTAGAATATGGGTTTGTTTTGTTTTTGTTTTGGCAGGGCTGAGAATCAAACCCAGAAGCACTTTATCATGGAGCTAAATCCTCAGCTTTTTTAAAAAAAATTGAGACAAGGTCTCACTGAGTTGCTGCTCAGGTGGGATTTGAACTCGCGATCCTCCTGCCTCCCCTTCCTCGATACTGGCATTACCGGTGTGTGCCACTGTGCTCAGCTAGAATATTGTCAAAGTCATCTTCCTGTGTCGTGTTTTCTAGCGCCTGCAGCTATTGTTATCTTATGAGAGTAAAAGTGATTATATTAATATGCGCTGAAATATTTATTTTATTCTGAAAAATTACTTTGACTCCCAATTTTGTACAGAATTCTATGCTTGGTGTTGGGGGCCAGAGAGAATATGCATAAGAACTGTTCATCATGCTACTCTCAAGGAGTCTTCTATCTTGTAAGGAGAACATCAGTATATATAATAAATCCGGGCCAGAAAGGAGAAAGTTGCTATTTCTGGTGGAGGAAAGGTGAAAAGGGCTTGATGAGTGGACTTCGAGGGAATAAGATTTTCTAGGCAAAGTGCTCTGTTGTTCAGCAGGCATCTGATAGAAGGGACCTGAAGGTTGGAAGATGATTCTTAGGTCCCTGAGACTTCCCAGCAATCATGATCTATGAATGAACATTTTAAATACATACACATGCATTCATCATATACACCATCATATACATATGTATTCATATATACATACACACGGAGACGTACCTATGAATGTATATATAATGAATGAACTTAACTTTAATATAGTTATAGTTGTTATTTTTTGGCCAAAATGGATGAAGCCAACAGTTCTGCTTTTACTATATCATATATCATATATATATTGTATATATATATATTTGGCCAAAGACAGCAGATGTATTTTTAATTCAATTGCCATTTATTATAAAAAGCCTGAATTAGGTCATTGAATTAGGAATTCATCCTGAGAACATGAATTAAATGAGATGCTATATTTCAATCAAAACATTTGTGAACTCCCCAGTAGAGACAGATTTACTTATTTCCTACATGTATTACAGACTCAGGAAGATAAAGGTGGATCATATTTTAGATATTTTATGAACTTATTCTTACTCCAGAGTGTTTGACAACCAAAAACCTCACTGAGATGAACATCTATAATTGCTTGGTCCCTTTGCATGCTGGGCTCACATATTATGCCCTCATTTAAACTCCTGGCTTTGTAATCGGCTACCCTCATCTTCCCTAAATTCATGCCATTATTAGTGGGGTGAGGAGAGGTTAAAGGATTCAGACCATTCCTATGGGATGGGAAGGGAGAGTGAAACAAATATGAATGTATATTTTCACTAGAAGATCACTGGGTTCTAAACAGTGAAAACATGGGTTAAAGGTGTAAAGATGGCTGGTTTTTGCCTTTACATTTCCCAACATCCCTTGACTAACAAGCCATCCCTTCAAAATTCCAAGAAGCTATAGGTATTTGAACTCATTCAGAAATCATAACAAAATCAAGAAAATGGAAGAATCAGAACTTTTAGATTTTCTAACATGAAATATCTAGAGTTTAATTTAGAGATTTTCAGTGTGTACCGGTGATGTGGCTCCATGTCACCAAAGCGACATGGTGGTTGTGTGTTCATTCTGCCACTCGGGCCCTTCCATCTGAGGGACCCTTTCCTGTATGGACGGCTGCTGGACCTCGAATGCCCTTTCCCGTAGGGATACCTCCCAAGGCCTGAGTAACGGTAACAAAAATAGCCAATTAAAGAATAAACATAATTTTAGAGCTGAATTTTACTAAGTGACGGAGACTCACATGCCTGCACAATCCCATCTAAACTATTTTAATCCCTGTTTTAAAGATGAGGACTTTAGCTGAGGATGTGACTCAGTGGTAGAGTACTTGCCTAGCGTTAGGAAGCCCGAGGTTCAAAAAAAGAAAAAGAAGAAAATATTGTGAAGCTAGAAGATAATTAAAAAATAACCTACCCAATATGACACAACTAGTAGCTTAGCCTTGCTATGATTTTTGCCCACCGCAAGCCGAGTCTTTGTTCCCTCTCAAAGTTAACGCTCTGGTGAAGTAATTCCACCATCTGCACGGCTGCCGCACCTTTGATTTCACGTGCTCTTGTAGCTGTAGCTACTTCCCGTAATGGCCTGTCACAATTAATTAATTTCTTACTTTTGTTTTCCTAAATTGCAGAACTAATGATGTTTATAATGAAAAATTAGAAAATACTAGTAAGAGGAAAGAAATGATCACAGTCTGTAATCTGATATGCTAGGGGAAAAGTCAGTGTCAGTCTATGGCCTGATACCATTTGAGGGATGCTGTAAAGAAGGACAGTAGGCCATCGGTGACCAAGGTAGGAGTGGGCGAGGGCTGGACTGCAGAGGGGCACAAAGGAACTCTTGGAGTGATAGAAGTGCTGTGTATCTTCACTGTGGTCTGCTTAGAGGACTGCATACATTTTTAACAACTCAAGACCACATACAAAAACAGTGAATTTTACTAGACACAAGTTATTCCTTGGTAAACATGATTGAAAAGATAGTCCGTGTTAACCTCTAGATAGATATCCTTCCACACATTCTCTTATGAACACCCACTTCAAATACACATTTTTGAAAGGATTACATTGTATTATGTGTTGTAACCTATTTTTTCACTTAAAATGTATTAGACGTACCCTTTCCAATCCATAGTCATTCATCTCTCTCTTTAAAAAGGAATACACTTATTTGGATAAGCTTATTATTATTAAACTAGCTTTGCTTGAATTTTCTTATAGCAGATCTTGTTTTTAAGCTTTACATGCATATGTTCACTATGCAAAAAGGAACATTTCTCAAAACATAGTTGCTTCAGTTGAGGAATAGTGATGCTAGCAAATTGCCTAGATAACTTCTTTAGGCACATTCTATTGTTAGACTGAAAGTTATTAGAGCGGAAGACTTTCCAGACGTTTTCCTTGACCTTGAGTTGGACATAAAGCTAGGGCAGGACCAGCCTGTTCCTGTGAGCAGGAACGGGAAGCTGTTTCTATCTTAATGCTCCATTTGGGCTGATGTTACTCTTTTATAACCTGATGTTTAAGAACAAACTGTTTTTCATGTATTGCCAACGGAAATATTTACTCTATTTGAAACTTACTTTTTTGGGAGTATAATGAATGCTATTTCTTTTAAAAGGCACAATAAATATTTTCCTTCTGACCTCTAAAGGTAGGTGGCTGAAAAGAAAATCGATTGTTTTCCTCATAAATTTAAATAGACATATTACTTCTGTTTCCAAAATGACATCAGCTAGATCACTTGGTGAGCTAATGACATTTTTCCTGCCAGGCAGAGCACTTGATTTACCATTGTCGTGAACTCACTGTGCCACCTTGTTTTCTATCCACGCTGCATGCTTGAAGTATTGTGACACTTAACGTTTCCTATAATGAAAAATATGAAAAATTTGGCAGGGCTCATTGTTTACCATTATGCAGGGAAGGAGTTCTCCACAAATATTGTCCTTGCTTCTTCTTGGGTTTGAGTATGGCCAGCAGTTATTTCCCCTCCAAAAGTTGACATATTCTCTGCCTCTTCCTCTCCTGTGCAGGTTTTTGTTTCTAAGTACGTGTTGGTTTCATGAAAATCTTTCTGCCTGGAAGAGTGGGATTAGAATAGGAAACCACGCTCTTTATATGCAGGGTCCTCCAGTTTGGGGAAAGCCTTTTAGAGTCTAAGTAGGTTTAATTAGCTACCTGTCCCATATTGCTATCCTGTGTTCTAGTGGCAGCTTTGTAGAAAGTGTCTGAGCCCCTGGATTCTTCTTAGGTAGCTCACAGGTGATTTTTTTGATGAAATAAATAATAGCTCCCTGTTGACCATCTTCATAGAGGGTGGACACAATGCGCCTGGCAGTGTAAGAAAATACTCTGTTATCTGACCTGGTAGGAATGCATCATTGTTCATTTGAACTTGTTGACTTTGTTTCTCTCTGGAATTAGATAAAATTTTCTGCTTGCTCTGATCATTACCTTAAAGTAAACCTGAAGTCTTACCATGTTCGCTCCTTGAGTTGTTGTGATTCATGACTGCTCAGCATTTGTATTCTGTGAGTGGGCTCCCAGGAATGTCCTAGACTGGGTCTCACTGGACTGGCAGGTTCCATATAGCACTTGATAGAGTGGAACCACTCCGGAAATGAAGGGTGTCTTTTGTTGTCGTTGCTGATTTCAGCAGTCTTGGAAGGATAATTTACTTTCCCAAGCTTCATTAGCTAAATGAAACTTAAGTCTTGCTCCTTTAGTTTGAGATGGGTCTG
>PVJO010019917.1:0-33185 GCA_004026905.1 Hystrix cristata
GAATTATCAACTCTATTACAAAAACTTAAAATAATTTGAGTAACTTATGCCTATATTCCCCTGTTACTTGCCGACTTTAAAAATTATTTTTAGGTTGGGGCTATTCTCATTAATTTTTTTCTCTATGGCATTAGAAGCACAGGCATTTGTTTTAAGTTAAATGAAACTATGAGATATAATAAATATGATGACTGTTCAGATTTTTATAAATTACAGTAAAAGATACAATGCCATTAATCCTCAAAATACTGCTCCTCATTTCAAACACACTTATCCTGTTGTTCTTGCCACTTTCTGACACAGTTCTGGAAGTTCTCTTTAATGAGTGTCTTTAGTTGCACTGTTGTGGCTGCCTTAATGCCTGAACTGATTGAAAATGTTTACTTCTCATGTTATTTTGACTTTGGGGAAGAGCCAGAAGTCACGTGCTGCCAGATCCAGTAAATAAGGTGGATGAAAACATACTATAATGTTTTTACGAGCTTGACTTTCTATTGGGTGGCACTGGGCAATAGCATTTAATGTATTTTTTTTATCAGACTCTGTAGCAACAAGAAACAGGACTCCAAAATTGCTTCAGAAAGTAGCAAGATCAACTGGATAAGAGCGTTGGAAGCAAGGGGAAGTATTTTGAGGGGGAATGGCAGTGTGTCTTTTACTGTAATTTTTTTCTTTAAACACACACCATATTTTTGATGAATTATTGTATATACTAATGCAAGAAGTAAAAATATATCTTACCTCCAAAATTAGGTGTGATTTTACAATCATTCAAATTTTATTTTCTTTTTGTAATTTAATATCTATCTTCATTGAGGCCTTAAACTTTACTTATTAAATTTATACTTTAACATTTTATAATTTGTGGAGTTCTTGAAAAAATTTAAAAGGTGATTGGTTTTCTTTTATATATCACAATTCTTTTTTTTATATATCACAATTCTTAATTGTGTATACATAGGGATAACATATTGACTATATTTTATGACTGTCACTTTGCTAAGCTATATTATTTCTCTTGTGTTGTTTTATTTTTTGGTAATATAGTATAGAATTTAGCAAAATATCTAATATCATTATGAGATGTATTATATAATGAAATTCCAATTTGAAGATTTCCAACAAGATACTGCTGGTTTCTGGCATCCTCTAACTAAGATAAAAGCTACTTAGTTTTAGAAAGAGGATGTTCTGTACTCAAGGACCAGACATAAATTGGAACTAGGGGAAGAAACGGAGTTTCACAGGCTGAGTTAAATCAGTGTCTAGAGATTAGGGCTCTAATTGTACAAATTCACATTTCTGGTTAATCCAATGAAAGTATGCCATTATTTCTATTGAGTACAAAAAAACCTGCAGAGTATTGTGTCTAAGACCAATTTTATATGGACATATTTCCTCTCCATTTTCTTTTTATGAAACTTATGAATAAACCAAAATTTATTTAATGTTAATGTTTGATTCTCAATTCATATTTGTAAATAGCATAATTGGTTTAGATGGAAGTAGGCAAATTCAATATCTTAAGCTAAATTATTTTCTTCTTTCCATGAACATGTACCCTTAATAATGAAAGTATTGTCACTATTCTGCTGCTATGGAAACAATTGTCGCTGTATATAATTAAAATAAAACTTTCCTGTTTATTATAATGTGGACAGAACACACGGATTTTGAAATTATAATACCTTACTGAGCCTGTTTCTTCATCTGTAAAATGGTATAATTATAATAATAGAAAATGGACTGGAAAATATGAAAATGTCCCATAAACATTTGTATAAAAAATACACAAAAGCTAGCTATTTTTATTACTCAATTTGTTTATTTTCTACACAAATATTAAAGCCACCAATTACTGACTTATATATTATTCATTTTCTCCTTATTTCCAGCTTGAAATCATCAAGCAATATTTAATAAATGTCTCAGTGTGCCTGGAGCTATGCTAACTAATAGGCAATTTACAGATTCATTTTTTGCCACCTATTTATAAGGCTTAAATTTAATGAAAAAGCATAATCCAGAACTTTGCTGGGGCTTTTAAAAATACACAGAAATTTATCAGGAAACATTTTCTAAGAAGTATGAGAATTTGTAGACATGCAGTTCAATTTGTTTTTAGGGATTTGAAGTCATACCCGGATTAAACAATTATATGGATTTGTCAATAAAAAAGGATCCCCTACTACTCATTTGTGATGGGTTTAAAGTCTTCTGTCCTTTGAAAAAGTAATTTCTATATACTTTAATTATCATATTATACTCTTAGAAAACAATGAGGAAGAGTTATTAAATCCTAAGTAGTAAAAAGAAAGATTAATCTCTATTTAAACATTGTTCATACTTGATAACAAGACATTTTAGCAACCAAGCCAATTCAATGAATACAGGAGAAATATTTTTTCATTGAATTGCTTCATTGAGCTCTAGTAGCTTCACTGATGTGATACATTTTTCTGATTGATTAATAGAAAATGGTAGTTACTAATAAAAAGGGTACATTCAGTAAAAGCTATCACAAAGGATCTTTAAATTTCTTTTGAAGATTATGAATTTGAATATGTGACATGTATTGTCAGAAAATATCTGGGATATAAAATTAAACCTTCAAGTTAAATGCAAGCCTTTGATGATAACACATACACACACACACACCAGATACACACATTTGGTGCTTTTGTTTTACAAAAATTCGAAAGAAAATGTTAACTCTCTATATAAGCTTTTCATTAAACATCTATACCTCTTGTGGCATATAAGCATACATTTATTTTGCCAGTTTCTGTCCTTAAATTTTATTTTTGAGTATGGCTAATATTTAGTTTCTTAATTTGGATACTAGTTACATAAGTGTAACCAATTTGTGCAAACCGAACCTATGATACACTGTGATACGAATATTTTTCTATATGTATATTTTACTCCAGTAAAATGATCTGAAAAAATGCCCAGATTCATATATTAATGAAAAGCAATTTAAAATATATCTGTTCATCATTTAGAGTCTTTCATTAGTGAAAAGTTGATGAAAGAAAGTAGTTCTGCTTCCATTTCTAATATTTCCATTCTTTGATTTCATCTCGCCCATCAAAGTTTGATCTCTCCACTGTCAAATGAAGAGAGGATAAGTTTTAGGTGTTGTATTAATCAAGGTTGTTAGAAAAAGATGCAGAAAGCATAAATATAGGGAGAAAGAAATTTATTGTAAGGGATTGGCTCACAGGATCATGAGGCCTGCGAAATCTGACAACTGGGAAACCCATGGAAGAGTTAATATTGCAGTCCAAGTCCAAAGACAATCTGGAAGCTGAGTTTCCTCTTTTTGGGGGGAGTCCCTCAAGTATTGCCCTCTTAAGCCTTTCATCTGACTGGATTAGGTCTACACACATAAAAGAAGGTGATCTGCTTCAGTCAAAGTGTATTGACTTGAATATTAATCTCATCAAAATATTTGCAATGACATTCAGACTGTTTGACCAAACAGCTGATACTATGGCCGAGGTGATAAATAAAACTGACAGTCAGAGGGGGATTATGAAGTTATTTTGCTTTTTCGAGTTTGTTATGTACTCTCTGTGCAGAGCAGATGTTTAAACAAGACTTTTTCTCTTTCTGATCCTTCCCAGCTCCTTCAAATGTCCCTCAGGAACAAATGACCACACTTCCCATGACCTGTGTAATGTTCTCTTTGCTGGTCAATCTTACTTAGGCCCCGATTTTATTGATGAAGTTACTGAGTAACTATCTGTTTTAAATATACCTAAATCTCTATTTGACTCTCTTTGCCTCATTCAGAGTTCATTGGAGACAGAATTTTAAATGGTTCTGATCTGGCTCTTCCTCTTATTTGCTAATATTTGATAAATAAGGCGTATAGACAGAGGGGAGGAAAGGCTGATCTGAATACAATTACCTTGACTTCTGCTCAGTGTGTAGCAGAGAGTTAGTCTGTTTCTTATTTTCTCATGTACAGGTAGGCTTCAAATACAGGTCCACTAACACCAGACTGCAGAAGACACACATTACTCCCTTTGAAAAGTATACGTGCAACATCTCTTACAAGGCTTTTTGTTAGAGCTAGGAATAAACTATCCCTCAATCTTGGCTTAGAGTAACATAACTCAGCTCTCTATGGCAAAACCCTGTGTAAAGTCCTCTGTCAGTCTACCACAATCCAAATCTTTATAAAGTAGATGTGGATGAGATTTAAGAAGAATATAAAATATCTCTTTTTTTTTCCTTTTCACAACTACACTTTTAGTGTAGCCTGACAAGCTAATAACTATGGGATCTGTCTTGCTTTTCTCATTGCTGAGACAAAATACCTGACACCCAAAGTTAAAGGAGGAAAGGTTCATTTAGCTCATTTTGTAGATGTTTCAGTCCACAGTTGGCTGGCTCCAAGGCAGAGTGGCATGGCAGAGGGGCATTGCAGAGGAGAAACAGTTCTTGCCATACAGAAGGAAGCAAGTTACAAACACTGACAACAGCACTCCACTTTCGTCCCTCATAGTCCATCCATGCTACCTGTCCTGAGGGTGGGTAGCATCCAAACCCAGGTTGGTGTGCCATTAATCTGAGCATCACATCCTTAGTCCAAGCGTCACTCAGTCTAAATCCAGCCACCCCAAGAAATCCCCACCCATGACTGCATGAGGTTTTGGCGGAACATCTAGACACAAGCCTTAAATATTGTCTTTTTGTGCAGGCTAAAACTTTCCTCAACAATTGAGTGAAGAAGTTCATAAATTGAGTATTTTGCTTGATATTGAATCCAGCTCCCCTTGATGTGTTTTTCAAAAGCAACATTTTCCCTTAGGTGTCCACATAAAGCTTATACATCCATTGGATAGAAAAAATCCTGTTGCGTTTAGTTAAAATTTGTCTTAAATGTCACGGAATGTCTTTCTTCCTTTACCAGAGAAGAGGACATAATGTTTGTTTTACAAATCTTTCCACTAGCCACCATTTCTTTTGTTGCAAGTCACAGAAGCACAATTGGACAAATTAAAGAAGATGAAACAAGCCAAACTCACTGAGTCTTGCAGGAATCCAGGGCCTAGACTCTAGTAAGCTATCTCTGATTTTCCACTCTCTGTTGCTCTTTTTGCTGGATTCTTTCTGTGGCCTGGACTAAGTTTTTCTGCATCTGGTCTGATTTCATATAGTATAGGAGGTTTATGTAGTTGACATAAGAAAAAAAATATGAAAACTTATTCCTATAGAAAACATCAATACTTGTGAAATAGGAAGAAAATGTTCAAATGGAAAGGAGTACTAGAGAAAGCAGAAGGGGAAAGGAAGAAAGGGGAAAGGAAAGAAAAAAAAGAGAAAAGATGGAAAAATGAAAACAAGGTTATTGTAAATAAGGAGGGGAAGAGGGGTTGAAGGGAGGAGAGAAGAAAGGGAAAAAGAAAAATCAAGACATGTACAGATACAAATTCCTTATGATGAATATGATCATTATGTATATCTAAAATGTACCAATAAAATTAATTAGAAAAAATCAATATGTTTCTAATACATAATTATAGCTCAATAAAAATATTGAGCATTCAGTCAGCAAGCATATTTTGAGTTAAACATGTAGTAAGAATTTGTGAGTAGAAAGTTTTAATCTAGATATGAGAACCTATTGGATCTATAACTAGATAAATTAATAACTGTTACTCTAATTAGTTCTTCCGTTTATAAAGTAAGCATGCAGCTACTTTGAGAAATTGGCTTTAATAAAATGTAACAAATGCTGCTCACTCACTGACACACAGTAGTTGCTCATTAAGCACTTGCCATGATCCACATATATGACTGCATCCCCAGGCTACAATAAGATATATAAATCATAATAATATCTGCTGTGATCTCAGTATTACAGATATTAATGCCACAACTCACCAAGAACTTTTCCTTCATAGTAGGTTTTTATGATGCTAGTTTTGTGTCCTTATTGGTTGCTCCTTTTCACATGGGTGCCTTGCTGCCATTACTGCACCGTATACTGTAACCAATGCTGGCATTTGAAAGTAGGTTTTCCCTCAATATATTGTGATTTTCATGCACGACCAAAGGAAGTCTTTCATGTTAGCTTCACAAATTACCCTTTTTCTTATACGTTGAAAAATATTTCACGTGAACTAGGACAGAGTTAAACTCATCTGTACTAGTACCAGAAATTTTCTACTTTGCCAATAACCCATCCATTCTGGGAGCTAAGATGAGTAAGTCTTGGCTATCTCTTATTTCTGAGTGTACTTGCTACTTCCTAAGGAAGTAGCATTTTCTACCATTTGTAGAAAATGGTGTGGCCACTTTATTTATGACTTTTTTGTGTAATTACTTTGATTTTAATATTAATAATTATATTTCAGTATCAATAACAAACAGCAACAATCACAATCAAGTAATTGTCTTATTAAATGTCTTTTTCAAAACTCAGTAATTTCTTTTCTAAAATTTTTATTTTATTAGTACATGTTTGCAGTTCATGCAGTCTGTCACTGTTGTTTCCAGAAAGACAAAAATGTACATACGTCAGCAGGCCTCTGTGGGCCAGCTCCATACTCTCGGGATGACTAATAGAGGTGCAGATCACAGAACAGGGGTGCACTGCTAACAGCAAAAAGGAGCCACAGAGAAAGATACTCAAAAGTAGGGTCAGTACCTCTCTCAGGCTCTCTGCCTCTTCGTAGAGTATAGATTATTAACTGGGAAGAGAAGAAGATCTAATGCTTCCAACTGTAATTAAGGGTACTTGTAGAAATCTGAGGATCTTTGTAGAAAACAGAACATCGAGGGGTTGAATTAAAGAGAGTTAAGGAAAAGGAGAATTCACAGAGATTAACTGGGGCTGATGGAGACCACAAGGATCATGGAGACAACACAGGGATGTGCAGGCGAAAGCTGCTACAGGTCTTGGCCTGAAAGTAAAAGGAGAAGGATATGCTAGAAATTCTGAAAGGGGGTAGCTCTGAGACAAGCTGTGGCTGTGGAGGAATGCACCACTGCTGAAACTACAAATAGTGAGAGAGCAGGAGAGTAAACACTCAACCTCTCTCTCCTGTTACCTTTTGAGCTCCTTTTATTGGTCAAACCAATAATGATCAGAGAGCAAAAACACCTGGTGATATAATCTGTAGAAATCATCTTCAAGCACATAGAATGAAAGGGTGGGTCAAGTAAGATCCCACAGGTAAAAAAGTGAAGCATTAGAAAAGCTCACCTTTTTTGCATTCCAATTCCATTCTCAATCTTTTATTTAGATACAGGTATAGGATTAGGAGCATGAACTCTCAAGTGGCACTTAATCGTCTTACTGAGAACTCTTTCTCCACTGATACTCCATCCTGTGCTAACAGTGGTGATTATATGGAACATCAGTGACAAAGGGATTATACATTAACTATTCAATAGATGCTAGACAACCCAGAATCCCGTTTTGAGGGCTTGGCTTTGTGTTCAACCCTGTTATCAACTGCTTTACTCATAAAAATGGTGGGCATGGTGTGCACTTGGAAATCTAACACTGAGGCAGGAGGTTGTGATTTCAAAGCCAGTCTGGGCTACAGAATGAGAACTTGTTGAGAGAGAGAGAGAGACAGAGAGAGACAGAGAGAGAGAGAAGAAGAAGAAGGAGGAGAAGAGGGGAGAGAAAGACGAAGAGAGGAGCAGACAGGAGAGGAAAAAGAAATACTACTAGATACATATTTCACATTCAAAAATTTAAAGAGTATAATGAAAAGATAATTTACAGATGTGGGAGAGGGCTGAGATAAGAGAACCAACAAGGAAACAGAACTGTCAGTGAAGTTACCCCTGATGGGCAGGGGAAGAAACAGTGAGGAGAGCACAAGCTGTCCCAAAGACCAGTGTTAGACACATAAGCAGAGCTCCTGACAGAACTGTCCTGGCACTGAGAGAGCAAGTGGCACAGACAACCAGCCTCTCTCTTTCACTACCTTTTAATCTCTGGCAACAGATAATCACTGACTGCTGTGGTGTAGAATTGTTCTGTGAGCAGTGTTCACGCATTTGAAATTCGTCCTCAGGACAGCAGTACTGGAAGGTGCAGGGGAACATTCCAGAGGTGGGACCTGGAGGGAGTTCCTTATGTCAGTTGTGGACTTGTTCTCAGAAAAGGATTAAGGTATATTTCATGGGTCCTGTTAAGTTTTTAGAGGAGGCTTGTTATAAAGCTTGATCCTGTGCCAGCCCAGCCTCTCCAGCCTCCTATTTTGAGATGTGATCTCTCACTTTCACCTTATTCCCTTTATGGTGCCACGCAGCCGGGAGGACCAACGTCAGAGCTGAGTCATGCCTTTCCACCTCCCAAACTGTGAGATAAATCAACATTTTTTCCTTATAAAGCTAGCCTACCTCGGGTATTTCATTAGAGTAATGAAAAATAGATTAGTACAGTGGTCTTTTGGAAAGACCAAATAGGAGTCAGAGATCAAGAGAGTGTGGATATTTCTTTTTTAGAATTTGTTCTCACAGGATATGGCATGGGACTGAAAAGTAAAAATCACATCACAATTTCATGTAGAGAAAATTAGCAGTCTCATTAATTTGGATCTCTTCTGAGGTAAAAGTTAGAGATGTGTCCAATAAAAGTTGAAAAAGGCTATGAATGGATGGAATAGAAAAAGCTTGTCATATAATAGGCAACATACTGGCTCCCATGGGAACCCTGATGAATTTTCTCTTTTCTTTCTTTTTAAATATCACATTGATGGATTTCCAGTAATTCTAACTCATTGAGATTCCAGAACACAAACCAAAACGAGTAAAATATGTTTAGTTGGTCATTACACATACGTTTAACAAGTTCCTCCTCTGTAATTGACACGATGAAAGATATTTAAAATTATATTTTGGAATTTTATGACAGGAGATGTTTGGTATTCCTCTTAGGTGAAAGAGAAGGGAACAAAATATTAAAGGAGAAAAAATGGGGAAGGAATTGGGAATTGGCAAGGCTATTATCCAAAAATCAATCAAAACATTCAAATTGCGTAAGGGAAAAGTCCAATTTGTTTTCAGAATGACAAATCTAGACTGCTTCAATAATGGCTACAAAAGGCAGATGCTTGCTTTACTACAGCAGGAAAACATATCCATCATGAGACTTAATGTGCCCCTGTATACTTTCTCTAAAGCTTTGCTAACGCCTGCTGCTTTACCTGCGATACATTTTCCAGAAACTGTTGCGTAAAATGACAGCATATATATTTAGTTTCACACTTCAGTCTGTCCAATTAGCAGTGTTTGCAGTACCAGCTGTGAGCCCAGGAGAGGATTTAATTTTAAGTACACCAGTCTAGTTGACAACAAAAACAAAAACAAAAACTGAGCCATGAATTTGCAGTGTTATTTTCCAGTCATTGTTTCTGAGAAATAGCTCTATATTATTATTAATATTACTATTGTTTTGAAAATCTTTCAAAAAACTAGCTTTTGAAATTCTATAAAGGAGTGGCATGAGACTAACTGCTGTGGTAGGCACCATACTTGTAATGTGATAATTATCCCAGTATTTTAGGCAGACCCCCTACTTATACTGTACCTTGGTTCATTTATTAGAACAATCAAAATCCTCTGTGCTCAGTTTCAATGCCTATGAGATGAGATTAAAGAACTTTGAAAACAGGAAGTCATAGACAACATTAAAACATGAAAAAAAGAGGAAAAATAAATTCACTTTTATACAAAGAATACCAATCTGCTAAATTTTCTTTTACCTAATATCCAGACAATAAGTAAAAAGTACCTGCTATTTTGATTATGGACCTAAAGGTAAAAGATGGTATCAGAGACAGTACTAGTAAAAGTTATGTATAAATGTGAAGAAGATACTAAAGGCATTTGTGAAGTCTGGTCTTCTTAAAACAGGTAACTAGAAAGTTTTCTAACCGAAAGAATAATAGACCAAAGACCAGAAATGTTTCTAACAATTATTACTGCCCATGGCAGAAATATAAGAATAGGAATCATCTCTGTAACCATAGCAGTATGATTTCTAGTATTGAAAATTATAAAACAATTCAAAGCTATTGAACAAATGGAAAGACATATAACATTCATGAATTGAAAGATTCAAAATTAAAACAAAAATTATTCTTATAGGTTTTCATACAAGAATAAATAAATATTAAATGTGACAATAATGCCCTTCTAAAAGTAAACTCAGGTTCAGCCAACCCAGGGATAAAGAAATGTAAAACTGCAAAGCAGATGGTAGAAAACAAATTTGAAAAGTATAAGCCCTAGTTGAAATAAACACGTAATATATTCTGAAACAGTTATAAAAGAGACTGATTTTATTGTTGAATAAAAATTTTTAAATGAATTAACCTAAAATGTGGAAGAAACAAAACAGGTGAGCCACAAAATAATAATACGGAGGTAAGAAAAGATATAAAGAAAGATAAAGATAAGGATAAAAGAGGTAATGTAAAAACAATACAATTAATACAATTTACAGACACATGTTTGAAAATAAAGCATATAATTTAAAAACCAATTGTTAATTAGTCTATCAATGAAATAATACATAAAATTGGAAATAAGAACATATGTGGTAAAGTGTCCTATAAAGACCTGAAGACAAACAACTAAATCTATAAAGTTAAAATTGTAAAGTAAAATATAGACAGCTAGTTAAATTTAAATATCTGGTAGACAATATTTTTAAATATCTGGTAGACAATATTTTAAGTATATCCATGTAATAAGTATACCTATGTATATTTACTTGGGTATACTTATTACATGGATATACTTATACTAAAACAAACATATTTATACTTTATCTACCGAGAAGCAGAGGACACACAATTCTCAAAGGCTGAAGCCTCACTTAGATGATCTGCATGCATTACGGTTAACATTACACTGAGATGAGTCCACCCCTAAATGGTAACAGGTGCATTATGGCAGGGTGGGGTGAATTGTGCCGGGGTAGAGGCAAGGAGCATCTATACCACTCTGTAACAAAGGAAGATGCCTGGCCAGGGAGGTGGCTTTGGTATGAATGGTGAAACTCCAGTGTTCAGTGTGCTTTTAAATACATTCTCACCTGTTAAACTACCAAAAGTCCTTAAGCCAATTTTGGAATACATATGTGTCCTATAAAATTCTCTTTTCTTCAAATCGATTTTTTAGCATGTAGTTGTACGATTTTCTTAGAATTATTTTAATTTTGCCTATAGTTCCCCCCACCCCGCCGTAGCCAAATCTGATTAACTCTGCAAGTTTATTTGTTGCCTAGCAGGTACTATCTTGGAGTGCACCTGGCCTACCACACACAGTTCATGAGGGCCTTTGTAAAATAGAAAATCAAAAATAACCTATTGCTAAACTATTAGATGTAATAATACACTTAGCAAGATCACTGGATATAAGGTCAATACACATAATTATACTGAGGAAATACAAGTAACAAGACAATAGAAAATAAAATTCTCACCATCTATAATTGATTGAAAACAAAGTACATGGAAATAAACCCACAAAAATATGTACGAGACCTCAATTCTAGAAAGTGTAAAACACTGAAAGAATTTAGCAATGTCTAAATAAATGGAAGTATATGCCACTGACACAGATTCGAAAACTTAATATAATAAAGATATTGATTATCCCCAAATCAATCTTTAGAGTCAATGCAAAACTAATCAAAATCTCAAAACAATTTTGTGGAAGTTGACAAGTTAATTCTAAAATTTCCAAGAAAATTTGGTAATAGCCAAGTTAATCATAAATAAAAACATTAGAGATGTGCACTGACATTTAACGATTTATATTGCAAAGACACAGTTGTTAAGATGGTGTGATACTGACATGAGCCTAAACAAGTAGAATCATGGAACGTTACAGAGATTCTAGAAATAGACATATACGTATATAGCAAAGGAATGATTTAGGATGAGCACATCACTATAGTATCATATAAAAAGTATATTTTTCTTAGTAAATGTCAATGGATAAATTGTATCCATTCGGAAAACGATTGGTATTGCCACTACCTCATAAAATACAAAACATTAAACACCAAAAGGAGTACATATCTAAATGTAAAAGGTGAATAGTAAAGCTTTTTGAAGGAAACATAAATGACTACCTTCATTACATTGGAGATGATATTCTAAATAGAACCCAAGAAGCACTAACCATAAGGAAATAATTCATTTTCCCTAGGGAAGAAAAGACAAGCCACTGAATGGGAAAAGACATTTTTATTACATACGTTTGATAAAGGGCTTGTGATCCTGCCTTCCTGGTTGTCTGCCCTACAGATTTCTCATTACTTTAGCCAGTCCCACAAGTGCATAAGTCGTATTTTCACTGATTCTTCTTCTCTAGATGAACTCTGACTAGTACAGAATTAGTTGTCTATTTCTGTAACAAACTACCCCAAGTATCGTGGTTTTCAGTAGCGCACATGTGTTGTCTCACAGTTTCCACTGGAGCAGTCCAGGCACAGATTAATTGGGTTCTCTACTCAGGGTATAGACATGGCTGCAATCAGGTTGTGTCCTGGCTGCATGAGCTATGAACCTATGGGTCCACTTTCAAGTTCACAGAGCACCCATGGTTGGAGTTGTGACATCCACCTTTCATATTATATTATCCATCCCTTTTAGCCTGAGTGGTCAGTGTTTCTGCAAGGAAAAAAAAAAAATTGCAAGAATAAGGATTTTTGCATTTTACTGGATTTTACTCCATTAAGAAAAGCCACACCCACAGAACTTTTTGAGATAACTCCTTTTAAAAAATTTTATTTTAATGGTATATTTTAGTTATACAAAGTGATAAAATTCATCATAGGGAATTTGTACCTCTACATGGTACATCTCGCTGCTTCTTTTTTTCCCATTCCCTTCCCCTCTCATCACCCCCTCCTCCCTCCTTATTTACAAAAGCTTTGTTTCAATTTTTTTCCTTCTATTCTTTTTTCTCTCGTTCCTCCACCTCTCCCCTCCCGATATTGGGAAGGGGAGATAACTCCTTGTTTTGGGGTCTTGCATAGAGGGCTGAAGGACAATGCTCTCAAATTTCCTAAGGCCCTTTGTTTGATTGAGGATATCTTGAGGCACACACTTAATCTTAATGAAATGGCCTTTCATATGACTGACTATCCTGACCTTTTGATCTTCCAAGAATTTTAACAAAAGGTTGAACAGTCACTGCTCAGCCATTTCTTTATGCCTCATGTTCAGCTGCCATAGGTGACTTTACCATCTTTTGGCAGCTGGAGAGATTGAGAATTTTTTGAATTATCTAGTCTTAGTTCTTTTTTAACAGTTCTCCTCTCGATTTCTCTATTCTGTCTTGTATTTTACTATAAGCAGCAAGAAGAAACCAGGCAGCAACCTCATACTTTTGAAATTTCCTTAGCTATATACCAAATTCTTTGTTTACAGGTCCTGTTTTCCATAAAACTATAGTACATTTTCTGCCATTGTATATGAGTAACATCTCCTTTCTTTTAATTTTTAATGTGTTCTTATCATTTCTTTCTGAGTCTTCACCACCAGCACCCCTTTGGTCAATAAATCTAAGAGTCTGTTCAAAACCATGTACACATCCTCCATCACATGCTTCACAATGATTCTGCCCTTTGCCCACTGAGTAGTACTCAAGTTACTTCTACATTCTAGATTGTTTTTAACAGCAGTACACCATTTTCATATACCTAAATCTGCATTTGTTACCTACTTCTACATAACAAATTGCAATACTACAAACTTAATCACTTAAAACACCCTACACTTACTTTTTCACACTTCTTGTAGGTCAAGAATCTGAGCAGAGATTAGCTGGTTTCATCTACCTAAAATCAAAGTGTCAGCTGGGACTGCAGACTCATTTCAGGGCTTGGTTGTTCTTAGCTCCTGTGTTTGTTGGCAGAATTCATTTTCCTGCACCTATAGAATTCATGGTGGTTTGCTTCTTCAAAGAAAGAAAGAAGAAAAAGGAAAATCTGCTGCTTCAAATCTCCACCACTAGAACTTGGTTATGTCAGATGACCCATGGTAACCTCCTTCTTGGTGACTTAAACTGATTAAAGATCTTAATCATATCTTGCTAATATAATGTAATCTAGCACAGAATTGACATCAATCATTCACATTCTGTATGTGCTTTCAAGGAAAGAATACTATACAGTGTGTGCACAACCGGGCAGGGTTGGGAAAGTAGTGGAAGTCTTAGAAGTGAGTTATCTTAGAAATTTGGCTCTACCAGTCAGAAATGTTAGACGGTGTTCTTTTCAAGACAGGAATAAATCATTTCCTTTGAATTAAGTTCTTTAACTTTCCCTATCCCCTATTATTTTGTTTCAAGTTTTATTAAGGTTATAATTGACAAAAATTATACATATATCGGTTATACAGCTTGATGTTTATTTCAAGTATTTTGCTTATATGTGGAATCTAAAATAGACAAACTTACAGAATCAGAAAGTAGAATAATGGTCGCCAGAGTTTGGGAGAGGAAGAAATAGAAAAATATTGGTCAAAGAGTACAAAGTTTTAGTTATGCAAAATAAATAAGTTGTGGACATTTAATGTACAGCAATGTGGCTATAATTGATGATATTTTATTGTAAATTTAAAATTTACTAATAGATTGGATACTAAGTTTCTTTTTAAATTTATTTGCTATTTGGTAACTACATTACCTTTTCAGCAGGAGTGATTTGGCTCAAATTCTTGACAGGTGGTATAGATTCTAATAGGATTCAGTTTTTCATTTATTGGTTTTCTTTACCCCCAAGTTACAGAAACATCACTCCTGTGACCCTTGTCACAGTAAATTCAGAAGGCAAAATTAGGCAAAGGAGAGCAGAATCAGAAAGCCTCTTTGCAAACATTTTTAAAGCCTTGCTGCGTATTCACCTGGGCCATTTATAACTTAAGAATCAGTATTTTACCTTCCATTTGTATTAACTAACGTTGGAAATTTGAACTGGGACTGTAGGGCATTATTAAAATTAGAATCCCTCGACAAAGCAAAAGAAGCTCTACAATTTAGGTAGAGCTTAAACTCACAGTGAATTATGCTGTAACAACTGCTAGTGAGAATAAGGAGCTCCACGTGCATGCAAAGTTCCCATAATGTAACTGACTTTATAAACTATTGCATGTTACAAATTCCTGTCCTGCTGTGGAGAACAATTGTCCAGCAAGGCCAAATGAGAGCAAGGTTAATGAAATTGACCTTAAAAATGACAAAAGATCCAATTTAGTCTTTATGGAAAAACACTCATGTTATGATTATTTTCCTTTGCTGAATAATCTTGCCATTCCATGGATATTCTTATCGCCCATGGTCAAATTTGCCAATTAAAACCACATGATTTTTTTTTTTTTTTCGGAACCACTGATACGCTTTCTTAAATACCCATGCTCACTGCTATCTCTACACTGTGTGTGTACTGAAGCTATTCTTCTGTGTCTGGATTATTGAGAATGCTATAGTTATCGCCATTTCCACACGTCATTATAAGCTATCCTAAAACATTGGTCAATCATGAAGTAGGTATATGGCTTGGAAAAGCCTTCTTATTCCCCAACACATACACATTAATCAGAGAGGAATAAATATGGTACTTTCACAGAAGAATTATCACAGGAATTAGTTTAACAGAGAAAGTGTAGTTCATAGAAGCTCAGCAAAAGGTTGACTCTGGGACAGTGCCAGTGACAAAACCAGTGAGTAAAATAGTAATGGGGACTCAAGCTAAATAGTACTCTATGTCCAGCTGGGCAGAATCTGCAATGTAAGACACCAAGAATAATTATATCACCTTAGTGTTTAGTGTTCAGGGATTCAGTAGACCTCTCTCCAATCTCAGAGCGAAAGTGGCCAGAGCCATATCAACTTTCAAGTATAAAATGAAACAAAGGGAGCAGGTAATTTAGTAGTTGTAGGAGTTCAAACTAGAAATCTAAGCAAACACTTTACCTTGTTGACTAATGACTCTAATCAGAAAAAGCACTTTGTATCTTAAGTATTTTCAGCCATTATTTTACTCAGTTCTCATAGGATACTTTAAGAGTTCATGGTAGGCAGCTTTTGAAGTGACTTTCAGTAATCCTTATCTCCTCATCCACTTGTACAATTTCCTCCTTTGTATGGGGGCTGCATCGGGTGACTGTCAACAAATAGAATATGGCCAAAGGATGGGGTGTCAGTTCCAAAGGTAGACAATAAAAGATGGTGATTTTCATTTTTTAGCTCTTTCCATCTACTTGCACTGATGAGGCCAAATGCCACAGTTTGAGCTACCCTGCAGAGAGTCCCATGAGGCAAGAAACTAAGGTTGGATTCCAGGCAATGCCCAGTAAGAAACTGAGGCTCTCAGTCCAAAGACATTTGAGAAAATTAATCCTGTAAAGAACCATATGAATGAGCTCGGAAATGTTTGAACATTCAAATGAAACTCACTTCAATTTATACCTTGATTGTAGTCCTGTAAAAAACCTTGAACCAGACAGCTCAATTAAACCATGGCCAGATTCCTAATCAACAGAAATTGTAAGATAATAAATGTGGATTATTTTAAAATACACATCTGATGCATTTAACATCTTTATTAGTAATAGATAAAAAATACAGTATGTGAGTTTGAAAGGTCAGAAACATTCCCCTTAATTAGGATGTTATACTACTGGTTATGGTTTACTATGGCAAAAGGAGACAGAATAAAATCAGTAGTGGGAAGAGGTACATAGGCAGAGTCCAAGAAAGACCAGGTGAAGAGTATCTACTTGTTACCACCCAGCATAGATTACTGAGAGTGCTTATTTCTCTCACTGGTGTCTGACAAGATACATAGTATACTGTCAATTGCAGACAATCACTGGAGTTTTGCTGTCCACAATTTTTATTGGAGTAGTTACATAGCTATGTCTAATTTCTGCCTTACTAATTTGTTTTCAGTCCTTCCACAGGACAAGCTGATATGAATTTACACAAGGCCCCAACCATAAATGGCATTAGTACATTCAGTATACAGTATCTTATGTAATCCAAGACCCCAGGTAAGTCTATCAGGCAAAGCTAATTGAAAGGTTACCTCCCAGGGGCAGAGGCCAAATCTTTCTTTTACCACGGTTGAGTTAATCCTTCAGGGCACACACTGTCATCTGTACTCTATATTCTAATTATAGCTCTAAGTTTACTTCTCAGTGCTCAGATTTATATTAATTTGCTTACTTCAATTCAATCGATCTCGATTTCTACAGATGAAAGATACTAATAGCCTTTATGGCAGTTATCACCATGCCATCTTTTATTGGGGGTGGTGCTGGGGATCAGACTCAGGGCCTTATCTAGTTATCAATATATTGTCTCTTAGCAAGGAACCCATTCTTTCCTGCTCTGCTTTGTGACTCTAGAACCAGACATTGGAAACATTTCTCTTTTATTAACCACATGCTATTAAACTGCAGTCCTCAGTAGAGGATGCTGGAGGAACCCTGTAGAGGAAGAGGACTGTCTCTCTGATTTCCATTTGTTCCTCTTTTTCTTGCATTGCTGATCAGTATGCAGAGGACCCAGTAAGTTTCACTGATATCCTTGAGTTCTGTCAGCATCCCAGCTGTTTTCTAAGGTATTGAGGGCAATTCCAGCTTTTGGCCTTCAGAAAAATTCTACCGGAGGCACAGCCAGTTTCCCAGGAAGTTCAGTGTAAACCCCACAGTAGGATCCCCAGCACAGCCCACTAGCACAATAGCCGGATTCCTAGCCAGCCTTGCACTTGCCAGAGAGGCAACTTGCCGGTAGCTTTCGGCACCCAGGAGGCAGCTCCCAAAGGATGGATCAGCACTCCCGTGGGCAGTCTCCTGATGCCCACCTCAGCCTGTGAAACCTCCACATATCGCTCCACTCCTGGGCAAGCTGCAGCCACTCCTCCATGTATCTCTACATCTCAGTCTTGGGGAAGGGTGGGATCTTCCACTTTTTCCTTTTTGCCTCTTTGGGCATGCTGTATCAACCCTAAGAGTAATTTTGGCTTCTTCATCTTCTCTTCCTACTGTTTTAGAATTACTTTGTCAAGAGTTAATTATTTAATATTCTTCATACAAAATTCATATTCAATTTAATCTGTGATTTCTGTTTCCTGACTTGACTCCAACTGATTCAGCCTTTGATTTAAAAAAACATAAAAGTAACTTTGTCAGCAGTGTGCTATGTTTTGCCCATGCTTTAAAAAAAACACTAGAAAGATTTTTTTCAGAATCATTTCTAACAAACTTGCTGAGCACTGGTGAACTTGTTATGCTAAAATTCTGCCTCAAGCATTTGTGTAAATTTAAGGGAAAAAGAGCTATAAAAATTCAGTCTGGTAAAAAGACAAAAAAGAAGGTAAAACTTTTATTTTCACTTTGAGGACAGCAGTGATAGAATACATATTAATGCACTTCTTACAAAAAACACAATTTTAAAGTAATTAGGCATGATGCTTCTCTTGCCAGAACAATCTTTACCAGGAAGATGTTGAAACCAAGAATAAGATTTATTTCAAACTTTAAGAAAAGCACCTACTTTTGAGACACACTTTCAAATCTTAATTCACTATTCTGGATGCTAGCTCTGAGCTATAGCTGGCTTTTTTCTAAAATTTATTAGGGACAGGACACCGTGTCTGGTTCCCTCTAGGCACTCAGCAAATTTATGTGACCTGCGTGCTTGATGTATTTCTATTGTCTGTTGGTTCATTTGGTAACTGACACCTGAACTAGAGGTACAAGTAATCTGCTTGTTACAATTTTGACAATTTTATCCCATCACAAGTAGGAATAGAAACAGAAAAGCCACCTGATAGTCAGGGAACTGTTTGCTGCCAATTGTGTCCTGAAAATCTGTGCTTTCCACAATCCTCATACTTTGTCTCTTTCCTGTGGTTAGAACATGACTCATGAGAAAGTTGTGCCATAATTAACACCTGTAGAAATAATGAGAAAATCGGTTCAGTTCTCCCTATGTCCTAGGTTCTGACATATTCTCTGATTTTACCCTCCTTTCCTGCAGGGTAGAGATCATTACCATTATTGTATAGATGAAAGAAATAATGCTCAGCGACCTTATATAACTTACTTAAATCCACACTCCTAACAAATAATGGTGGCCTTTCTGATTAAAAATCTAATAACCTTTTCCATTATGCTATACTGATTCTCTTTGAACCATGGAAATTGGAATCCATATTTTTTTCCTCTAAAGTCTGTCCAACCCTACCACTCACCTAATAAAGAAATACTGTCTATAATATACCTGATCACTGGGGATTTAGCTCAGTGGTTAGAGTGCTTGCCTTCCAAGCACAAGGCCCTGAGTATACCTGATCGGTAGCTCTGCTCAAACTTTCTAAAGATGAAGAAAACCATTACTTTGTAAAATGAGTTTAATATTTATACTTTTGAAATTATCAAGAAGTTTTGATATCTAGGTATCGTAATCTTTCTTCTTACTGACTTTCTTGCATTGGTTGTCACCATTGTCTAGAGACATCCCAAGCCACGTGATCCATCTTCCACACAGACTTTCACTCAGCACCAAGGATGGTATTTTCAAGAAGAAATGAATATTCATGGAAAGTATTAGGATGTAAGGAAGACTTTTTTCAAAGGAGCTATTACAAGCAGATTTTATAGAAGAGGACAAAGAATAGGCAAAACTCTGAATACAACCAAGAGAATTTATAGTCACAAAGTAGAGTTAGGGTCAGTGAATGGCAAACTACTAAGAAGAAATATCAGAGGTCAGAGAAGAATCTGGCTAAAATGATCTAACAAGATCCTTGCTGAAGGCAGCCCAATGTGATCAGTCATCACCTGGAGGACATCACCTAGGGGAGAGTGGAGGTTGAGGAACCTGAGCAGATTTAGAAAGAAATCTTGTATTGAGGATGTGGGATCCTGGCTAAATTGACTTAGCTGGATTCTTGCTAAAATACAACAGTGCAGAGATAAGCAAAAAAGCCCAAATTTCAAGGCCTACTTGAAAAGGGAATTCAGCTAGGTGTGATCAATAGATAGATCCTGATCGACAGATCATAGAAATTAATTTCTAGGTCTAGCATGTTCCTCTCCAACTTACTTAGACGCCCTCATGTTCTCAGTATTTAAACTGAGTTATCATTGCTCCTAGTACAAATGCAAGCCTTCTAATTTTTATTACTTACCTAGAAATTTTGCATATTTATACATTCCAGTAAGTGCCACAATGAAAATAGAAGATTAATATTGATTTAATAGAAACCTTTACCACAAATGTTTTCATCTGGATTCATGAATATCAGCCTACTTCTCTTTAGTTAGGTTTCTGAAAAGCACTAAGACAATCTGAGATGACAAGAAGTCATAATGAAATTTTGGCAGAGGTTGATGGTCCTGACAAGAGTAGGGAAGGTTAGTGCATGGACAGAGGAAAAGAACTCTTCAAGAGAAGTCCTCACATGGTGTCAGAAAAGGACAACACTTGTTATTCTAGAAATAGCAATTTTGAGGGTTCTTGAACCCTCAAAATTCATCCAAGTGTCAATCTCCAGGAATTAGATTAATCTCTACAAGTCTAGAGAATAGAGGTACACAGTTTAATATGGACAGACTGTGGAAGGTGAAAAGAACCCGATAATTCTTCCAAATGCACTGAGCTAAAATAAAAAGCTACTATCAGGTAAGAGATTTGGAATATTGGGAAGAAGTTGCTTTTTCATAACAATAGATACAGGTTTTATTTCTAACCAGATAGTGGAGGGATAACTTGTTTGTTAAATCTGAATGTCTTACTTATATTCGTACTAAAATAAAATAGTTTGCTCATCCTAAGAATCTAATTGGTGAAAAGTAACTCCTTATTCAAATCAGAAATCTATTAAAATGAAGTTATACCAGAAACAGAAAATGCTTGTGTTGAAATATCAAGGGTGAGGAGGGTTAATTCAGTCGTAGAACCCTTGTATAGTACAAGCAAGGCCCTGAGTTGAGTTCCCAGCACCACAAAAAAAGAAAATGAAGGAAGTAGAGAGGTAACAATGGAAAGAAGGAAGAAAGGAGGGAGGAAAGAAGGAAGCAAGAAGGGAGGGAAGGAGAGAGGGAAGGAAGGAAAGAAGGAAGGAAGGAAGAAAGAAGAGGAAGGAAGGCAGGACGTAGAACTGTCAGTAAAGAGGCCATATTCTGGACTAGAAGTACCGTGTGAACCTGATGAGGCAGGGTGATGTTAAAGTCTAGTCTTGAAGGGAGACCATAGATATTACCACAGACTATTCTGTAAACTGCAGTGAATACGAGTTTATTCTGCATAAAGGTTATCAGGTTAAACTGAAGGCTGCTTTCCACAGCAAGAAGCAATATGGCTTCCTATCTGATGGGGATATATTTATAAAATAGGAAGGAATGGTTTCACTAATAAATGTCAGAAAATGACTGCCAAGGCGTTACCTAAATCTTTACCTCTTCAACTCCGTTCCCAGAAGCCTTTGTTCTTCCCCCAGGGACAGATAAATCAGATGGTAGAAGATAAGAGGTTTCTCGCCCTGCTGCACCTATTTCATTTACGATCAGGTTTCTACAGACAATGACTTTAGGGATGCGCCAGCCAAATGCTCCTGCTGTTTCTATAGCTTAAATTTTTTTCCATTCCCTTTCTCCTTTCTTACCATAGCAGCAAGAAGAAATTTATAGTATTTCTTATGTCTTACTCTTAGAGTTAAACCAGCCTTTTAGGAAATTGTTGAGTTCCATATCAGTGCTCTTTTTTTGCCTGCCCTTGAAACACGAATTCAACATGCTTTTGCCCCTCATTTCAATTACCCCTCCTTGCTTTATCCCTTTGGGCTTCTGTTGTTGCCAAAACAACTTCTAGAGTGAAATGCTATCTCCTGACAGTTTACTTACTGCCCTCAAATATATACAGTGATGTCTTCATTTGGCTTTATTTATGACCACAGGGGTGAAATGGACTGAAAATCAAGAAACAAAAGTTAGAAAGTAACAAAGTTTTGAGATTTGTTTAAAATCAATCATTCAGAATCCCTGATTGAGCCCTTTCTGAGATGGTAACTGGAAGCCTTTACGTATCGAATCCTGTGATTTTTTTTCTGCAAACCCTAAAATTGGGCCTTATATTTTGCCACTCATCCCCTTCCATTTCCTACCTTCTCCTCTTCCTTAATATCTGTTGATGGCCCAGTGCTCACTTCAGCAGGACATATGCTAGAATATCTGTCTATGGCCCATTTTTTCTCATTCTATGTATTTTTCGTGAAGTACTTACTTATTCCCATGATGTTTCTGTAACTGGATGATTTCTATTTTCAGATCCCCAGTCTAAGTCAGTCTTCTAAGCTACAGTGTCCATGTATCTACCAGATGCCACCATTCTGATATCCCATGGACAGGTCAAGCTACGTTTGTTCTGATCTGAGCTTTTTTTCTTTCATCCTGCTTTTCCTGCTCTCTGAATGCCTTAATGATACTATGTACAAGTAACTCAAGAAAAACATATGACTGTCACCCTTGATGCTTCCCATCTTCTGTCATTCTGTCCCTGCTCCCATTCCCGTTTCTCTAAAGTTCTGTTCATACATCCTCTTCTCTTAATCCCACCACCAACCACTACCTTAGTTCAAATGCTAATCACTTCTTGCCTGTTATCATAATTGTCCCCATTCTTATTTTTCTAAATCAAGACTTTCTTCACTGAAATCCACTCTCCACACACTGAGGTAGACAGGTTTGTCTTCAACTACATCTGATATTGTTCCTTAATTGCCAAAATGTTTATCAATGGCTCCTGTTTGCCTTTAAGATAAAACCTAGACTCCTGAGCCTGATTCATAATTGATAAATCTGTAATTGAACAACTTCTAGCCTCTGTGGACTAGGAGGCTAGAAGTCATTTCACCTTTCTCTCTCCTTTTGTCCTGGCTATCATCATTAATTTTATAAGCACATTTGACTGGGTCATTGAGGGTATCTATATATTAGATTGAACATTATTTTAGGTTTGTCTCTAAGGCTGTTTCTAGATGAGATTAATATTTGGATTAGTATACCGAATAAAATAAATTGAACTCTCCAGTGGGACTCATCTAATACACTGGATGCTTTTGTTGAACGAAAACTGGGATAATCTATGTGATTTCTAGTGAGATTCTCTATTTCTAAGCTGGACTTGTACTCTTACCATTTCCCCTATATACTCTATTGGAATTTACAACAAATTATGTAAACAATGATTCACTTAATCAAGAACAAATTAGTAATTCAAGGTGTAGACGTATATTGTGGAGACACCTGTATGGTTCGGGGTGATTGGGACAGTTTCATGATAGAGACTGTTTTCAGTAAAATAGCTCTGAACAAGGGAGAAATTTTGATCTAATTTTTCTTGGAAGACCATTTCCAATATGGTTTCCCTGACAAGCATTGGAGAAAGACTTGGAAGGATAAATAGGGAGAAACAAATTATTATTCTGGGTGGCACCTGCAGCTGACTGCAGCCTCCCTGAGTTTCCAGCAATTTTCCTGGGAATCCTCTACTTTTTGTTTCATATGATGCAAGTGTTCTAGATAGTGACTTTCCTGATCACTACTTCTTTAGCCCTTTCAAATATTGCACAAACCTCTTATTTTCTATTTTAAATATTTCTCTACCCAAAATATGTAGCATACCATCTCTATTACTGACTAAATTAATTTATCTTGTATCTGTGACCTATATGTTCTTTCTATGTTGCTGTATCATACAAAGAAAACTTATGGTAAAATTACACAATATAGAATCTAATGATTTTGGTTTAAATGATCTTGTGAATAAATGGAAAAGATGCCCAAGTATTCAATTCTAAATCCAAGGGTTTAGCAGCATGTCTTTGATTTATCTCAGGAAAATAAGTTAAATCCCAAAGAAGGAAAGGAAACTTCATCATACGCATATTTGATGCCGTATTAGTCAGTGGAACACTCTAGAGTAAATGTGAGTCTCTCCCCCCAAATTGTTCTGGGTAAAGAAAATGAGATGAATGGATCGCTGAGGAAGCTGTTCCTTGCAGAGTTTCACCATTCTTTTTTGTCATCTCCTTCTGTACCTTGCATATATTTCTCTTGTACTTACTAGATTTAGTTTGTCTACCAGCCTACTTCTCCTGTTAACTGATAAGATACTTAGAGTGGCTTTTCATTATTCACCATTATGTTGCCAGTCCAACCAAGCATCTGGTATATGGGTAAGTATGTGTAAGTGTTTGCTAACTTGAATTGAATTAAATTCCTGAAAGTTGAAACTACAGGCAAAGTAGCAGAAGGGATCAAGGTTCCACTTAGACTTCTGATTTGCTTTTTGGACTCCTGAGAATCTTACAATAATCTCATAATCCTAGAAAACCATCTGGTTTAAGAGAATTTTCTAAAGCGGCATTAGTGATTTCAGATTTTTTTGGACGTCCTAACTAGGAGGTTCCCTGGTGTACCTTATTTGAAGATATTCAATATGTTATATACATAAAAATGGAAAGAATTTAATAAATCAATTGTCCTAACCCCTTTCACGGATACAGTGCTTCCGAGTGGCTTAAGTGCCTTAAGGGTCATGAAACAATGAAGGATTTTCTATTTAATCTTTTATATCTATCCTTAGTTAAAAAAATTTATTGTAAGACATAGAAAGGTGATGTCTTTGTTGGACTAAAAGCAGTTAGCTCAATAATTAATTAGAATGAATTTAAGGTACTTAAAACCCCTGAGTAAAGTAAGATTACTGAGTTGTTACATAAATATAGCATGAGCATTAATTATCATAGATAATATAAAGTCTAGTGGATAAAATGTATAAAAGTACTGGAACATGAAGCACACTATATTTCTTTAAATGCATGGAAACATTTATTATGAATTACAGAGATTTGCAAAGTCTCTTACTATGTCAGTTAATTCATAATTCTGAAGGTGTTTTCAGATAACTAACCCTAAAGTCTGGGAGACAAGATGAAGAGTAAAAACAGACTAGAAATGAAATTCGGAGTTCAGAAGAGTATTCTCAGTTTCATCATATATTTTTGATGTTATGCTAAACTGGATAACTTCGAGGGTCTTGAAATCATCTGTACAAAAAGATGTTTAGTAAATATACCAGCCCATATTACAAGGGTGATTTGAGCAAACATGGATTTGACAGGTTTTTTTTTTTTCTTTTTTAAATTGTGAAATAGCTTGCAAGTACAGAGCACCAAGCACAATAAATAAAAAGATGATTTCAGTCACATTTTTTTTGTGGTGCTGGGGGTTGAACTTGGGGCATTTACACTGTTCTACATTCCTAACCATTTTCTTATCATTATTAATTTTTTAAATTTTGAAACAGGGTCTGGCTAAGTTGCTCAATTCCCCAAGTTGGGCTCAAACTTGTGATCCTGCTGACTCAGCCTCACAGAGTGCTGAAATTACAGGGATATACCACCATGTCTGGCTTCTGTCACCTTTAAATAACCTTTTTAGAACGTTACACATATTTCAATGATAATTGAACAATTCATATTTTTAATATTCAAATTTTAAAATATATTTAATATTTGGCATTTATAGTAAGTTCCTAAAAAATGAAAGTTATCAACAAAATAATGAATGATTTACTTGACAGAAAGGAGGATACCTGTGAAAAGATTATGCAAAACAATGATTTTTGTATGTAAGTATTAAAAACCCATCCAAATAAGAGATTCAAAAATTATATGACTAATAAATGAATTTTTGGATATTTGACCATTTATTCAAGATGAAAATTTTGACACAAGGAAATTACTGAATGGTATAAATTCTAAGATATTTGATTAGAGGGGAAAATATATTATCCGTACATCATTAATCACATAAGATCTTTCTGGATTACAGAAATGGGACTCTGAAAATGAGCAAAATCCATTAGCTACTGGGAAGATTCATTTAGATATCTTAGATTAAACAGACCTTATGCATCAAAGAATATGTTAAGACTAACACAGTAAGAAATGATTGTTTCTGTTACATGAATAACCTTCGATTCACAAGTAGCTAGCTTCTTTAAAATTCAAGATGCTTCAACGTATTTAAATGACAAATTAATATGACAGCAAATAGATACAAATAATAATAGAATTTTGACCCCTTAATTCCATCCTTGTCATTTATAGTAAAGCTACATGTACGTTTCTCTGCGAGAAAAATGTTTAAAAAGCAAAATACGATTATACAATAGAAAATTATTAAGTAAATTAAGCTTTCCACATTTTGGTATTTTTTTGTCATTAGAAAAGATTGGTATTCAGACTGATACTTTTCTTAATTATAAAAAGCATAAATGATATATTTTGGGAACTTAGAAGAAAAAAGTAATTGTTCTGCCTAAAGAAATCAGACAAGCTTCATAAAAGTGGGTATATTTAAACTCATTTCTGAAATATGAATTCACTTCATCAGAAAAAAAAAAGCTAGAGAATTGCCGACATAGAGAAAAATGTATATGTGCAAAACTGGTGGCAAGGAGGGTATAATACACATATGTGGAATGATGTGTTTCTCTGGAGAACAGAATATGGAAGCCACAGAGGAAAGAATTTAAATAACTCTTGCAAGGTAACTTTAAATTTGACTGTAAATGGCCTTGATCTTCATCATATAAAATTGAACTTTTAGGAGATGGAACTTGGGGCTGTATTTTTTTTTTAATCACCAAGTATTTGCTAACATATTTGTAAACTAGAGAGAAAATATGGATAAAATTGATTATATATGTTCCTTAATAATCCAACTGCTCTTACTCGATTCTTCTTATTCCTGTCTAGCTCATAATTAATTGTAAATTTGAAAATGTGTCTTAAAGTGTATGAGGTGCTTGGGCTTTGGTACAATTGGAAAAGAGTTGTTTTCAGTAGATATTTGATTATTGGATCAATACTGACTAGAAAGGATGACTCTGGCCCTGTGCCACAGTTGGTTTTTAGTTAATTAATCCCCATATGCCAGGCCTTTTGCATATGTAATAATGGAGTATCAATTTAATTGTCATGAAATATTTTTCCTACTTTGTCTATGATCAGACTGAAGAATACAGGCAGTTTAGTACGTTTTCTCTGTATCTCACTGACTATAATTTGAGGAGTAGAAATTTTGCCTGACTCCAAAATCATGAAACAAAGTTATTCCACCACTAATCACTTACTTCAGTGGTAATTGTTATGATTTTCAGTGTTATGGTTTCTTTCTAATTGGTCTTGTGGGTTCTCTGTTGAGAGTGGCCATAAGCAAGACAGCAGTACTC
This sequence comes from Hystrix cristata, assembly GCA_004026905.1. Lineage (NCBI taxonomy): Eukaryota > Metazoa > Chordata > Mammalia > Rodentia > Hystricidae > Hystrix > Hystrix cristata. The sequence goes on from PVJO010019917.1 coordinate 27,307, forward strand.
TCAGGAATGACAGAAGGGCAAATTGGGATCAGCTTTGTATCAAGCGAGAGACAATGAGAAGATGGAACAAAAATGCATGAAACAAAAGAAATTTATTACTTACAGATCCTAGAGAGGGTAGACATGCTGATGGGAAGGTGAAAAGAAATCTGGATAGCAAGTAGCTCAACCAGGAGTTAGTGGACGAGACAGTGGACCCCTTGGGAATGTGCCTTTATTAAGGTCCATGGACATTATCTCTTAGGTTCTGTGGGTTGGTTAGTTTAAAGAAAACATGCCTAAAAGGGAGAGCTTATTTAATTCTGTTGCTCATTAGGTTTTACCAGTGCATTCAGCTGTGGGGTGTGTCAGGTTTTGAGTCAGTAGGAACAAGTGCACTATGTGTATTTCAAACAACCATAGAGGGAACTGAAAGTTTCACTAGGCCAAAGATGACAGAGTAGGACAGGATTTCAAACAACTTAGGTCAGTCCCCAAAATGGACACAAAGACAGAAACCATATCAAGCAAATTTATCACAATAATATAAATGAAATAACTCATAATTTTACAGATGAAATAAATTGATAGGTGCCAAGAAATGAGACCAAGGCTAATACAGTCAATAACAAATTTGGATTGGAAATTATATTCATGAGCCAGGAAATTGAGTCAGTTCAACAAGAAGAGAATAATTGGGGTATATATTTCCATATTCTGGCTATAGGTTCAGCAAATTGTTTACATAAGTTCAGTATTAAAAAAAAATCTTTCCATTAGAATGCAAGCTCTTTATCTCTGAGTTATTCAGTGCTAATCAGAGTACCCAACACTCGAGATGCTCAAAAACTCCCAACACTTGAGATGCAGGTAGAGATGAAATTCATTTCAAATTCTGTAGAGCTCATGGAAAGGAACAGACAGCACATGTACATGCTATTACTTCTCTGCAATTTCTGAGGTTGTCCGAGTCCCATACCCACACCGTCAGCATTTTAACTCAAGTTTAGCAATCATATTTTTCATATCTGATTTTAAAATGTAAGTACCTAAGTGGTAGAAAACCCAATTAACTATTATAGTTTCACAATTCCTTCTGAATATATCCTCCTCTGAAAGGAAACATATCAATAGTTACATGAAGGAAATGACACTTGGGCATATTACAGTACTTAATATTCTTATTAGATATATCAATTATTTGGTACTAACATCCTGTAATTTAATCTGTCTTATGTCTTTATCAGTTGATGAGTGCTTATGTACCTGATTAAGTCTTTCCTGTAAAAATCTCATTTTCCTAACACATATTTTTATCCTTTATTTTTCTCTTTGTGAAAATGAAAGCCTAAAAGTGGTTTCTGTTATAAGAGAAACTTACGATTCCTGCATAGCCACACATATTGCAAACTGTTAACAAAAGTCAAAATGTAGAGTCAGCCTGGGTGGTCATCAATGGATGAAAAGACAAAGAAAATGTGGTATATGTACACAGTGGAGTTTTATTTAGCCATAAAGGAGAATGAATGTCACTGCAGGAAAATGTATGGAACTGGAAATTATCATGTTAAGTGAAATTAACCAAACATAGAAAGATAAGTATTGAATATTTTCTCTCACATGGGAAAGGAAGAAGAGGAAAGAAAAAAAAAAGAGGGGGAGGAGGAAGAGGAGGGAAATAATAAGATGACCTGAAAACAGAACATGCACAATTATGGAAAGGGAAATAGATAGAGGAGGGAGATGGGAAGAGTAAGAAGGTGTAGGAGGGAGAACGAATACAATCACAGCACAATATATGTATGTATGGAAACATCAGAGAGGCCCATTGTATTGGCCGCCTTTTCTGTTTCTGGTTCTGACATACACCACTTACAGGAGAAGGGGTTTATTTTAGCTTATGGTGTCAGAGGTTTCAATCCATGGCAGAAACTTCATGGCAGAAGAGCTTGGTGATGGAAAGCTGCTCACATCATGGCAGCCAGAAAAGACAGTGAACAAAGAGAGAGGGAGAGGGAGAGAAGGAGAGAGAAAGACAGAGCAAGAGAGACAGAGATGGAGACAGAGACAGATACACACAGATAGACATGAGGGAGTCCTTCAAAGGCACATCCCTAGTGACCTATTTCCTCTAATCAGGGCCCACCTCCTAATAGCACGTTCAGCTATGAACTCATCAATAATCATTCCATAGATGAAATTAGCACCCATTTGCCTTCCTAATTGCCTTCCAAAATCCCTACCTCTGCACCTATGAACCTTTAGGGAAACATTTTTTATCTAATCCATAACACCTACTCATTCATATAATTAATGTGATTGAATAATTATCCAAAATAAAAAGTTTTTTATGCTAGTTACCCAACTCTAGCTACGATTTAATGCTCTTACCTTTTCTTCCTTAACTTTCTTCTCCAAGGAATATATCTATGAATTCTATAAAAGTCTCTTTCATTATTCTATAATCATATAGAGACAATATTTGAGGAACTTCAGCATTCAATACCCATGGAACATGAGGATTGAGCTGAGGAGCTGGAGGCTTCTTGAAGCCTTCAAATAACTTATCTTGACCGTAGGTGGTGTATATGGAAGCAATGTTAGGGTGCCACAAGTTTAAACCCACATCCTGGTATGGGCCTGCATGACATCCCTATCGAGTAGCCTGCTCCATTTGATGAGTGAGACAATTTTCTCTGTCTTAATTGAATTCCTTTTGGATGCTTCCTTCTGATGTTTGTGAATTACACTTATTTTCTGACACAATTTTTATTCTGAACATATTATTTTGCTATTCATTTCTAATGGTGAAAAAATGGTGACTATCTTCAGGCATGTGCAACAGATAGAAATCCACTGAATGGACATTTAACTTCAGCTCAAAAGCTTGATATTTCAGGTAGGCAAATGGGAGACAGTTCATACTTTGACAGGCGAGTAATAGTATTGTAGAGTAACTGTCTCCCTTCCGCATTTATTTGCTTTTACTTTATAATTTTCCCGTAAAAGTATGAAGCTTCACATTCTCCTCTGCCCCTCGGTAACACCTTCTCAAAAGGCTGTGTATGTGAGTAACTAAGACAGGATAGCACCACAGGATTTAGGATTAACTTCTTACCTAGGTGATATAGGTGTTTATCGCTCAGATGTGTCAGTTAAAATGTTAAAATTATACATATATTTTCTCAATAAAAATTGTAACATATTTGCTACCTATTGAGCCCCACAATGATCACAATAGTGTTCATGACCCAAAGATTAAATAAAAAAAAAAATTAGTGCATCAGCATGTGCATGTAGAGGATGTTGGTGCCAATAGCTTCTTAAACATTTAAAACTACTCAAGGGAAGTAATCCAAAGATATACATAAGCTCAATATACTACTAGCTTGAAAAACATTGAATATCTTTTAAATTGTCTCTTATAAAAAGCAAAAAAGCAAATGAGAGGCTTGAGGGAATCAGTGGAGATGAGAAAAATCAGTACAAATGAAGATGTACCTTGTCAGGGCATCTCAGACATGATAAGACCACTTAGTGCAAGCTTCTGGGTCTACCAGCCAATGACTCTGTGCTAATGAGCAAGAGCAAGAAAGCTGAGCAAAATCAACCCTGAGCATCTCTTTCATGTTTCCTCAGCATTATCTGGCTACACTAAAAAAATGCACAGATAATAGAGCATCTCATCAGGTGCATAGCCCAGACGTCCCCTTGGATAATGTCAGTTAGATCATGATGCTTTCTGAGTCCTAAATTTGTAAAGCAAATTTAAGACATGGTAGAAAAACAAGTGAGGCAGAGTAGAATACTGAGGCAAAATATCTGTAAATTATCTTTGGTAATGTGTAAATACAGGATATCTCTTATTTCCATCTTATCGTCTGAACTTCCCTACAGGAAATGATACAAAGAGATTAGCATTGGTACCTGGATAGCTAGCTATATTCCATTGGTAATTTAGTGAGGATTTTATTAGGTTAAATCTTGCCACTGTCCTCCCATTGTCACATCAACTCATCTCTTTTAACTCCTGTAATGATGGAAACTGTTAGTCGTATCCTCGCTGGACTCAAATGAACCAGCATCGTGACTACAGGCAAGAGATGTCCCCAGTTTCTGCCCTGATTCTCTTTCACATGAGGCACTGTAACATAATGAGTTAGTCATGGTTCTGTGAAGGTGACATTCCTGAACCTCAGCATTACTACATTTTGAATTATATGGTGATATTAAAATTGTTAGAATAACTACAACTTTAACTTAGAAGCAAACATTAATATTTATAGGTAGTGTATCCTCCAGGGGTTCCTGACTATGCTCACACAAAAACACAGAGACTGAGAACTGCAGGGGTTTTGTTTTGCTTGTGTTATTCCTAGAATTTTTTGTTCTCTAAGGGGATGTGAATTAAATATCAAAAATGATAATTCATTGTTCTCAAAGTAAGATTAATTTTTACCAGTTTTTCAGGCACTACTCCCAGTGGCATGAACATGAAAATCACAGTATCTATCATCTATTTATTCATCTATCTTCCTAAAAGTCTTCTTTAAAAGACAGAAAAACTAAAATAGTGAAAAGCTAAGCACTTGCATGCTTTAACACAATTAAATGACTAAGTAATCCTCATGTACCCAGAATAAGGGTGAACATGATCAGTGTGTTCCAGAGAGCATAAACATTAATAGAAGTACTAATGCCAATGAGTCAAGAAGAGGGAAGACATCTGTAAAATTACCAATTCTCACCCCAAAATGAGAAGATTGTATATTGACTGAATGGGAAACTGAGAACAACTAGAAACATTTGGAAAAACTCCTTGTAAATTCCAGGTTTGGCATCAACAAAAAGACTGAATATAATCACTAAGTAGACTCTGGAGAATTTAAACACTGCTAAAGCAGTTTGGCTGTCAAAGGCCCTACTATTATCAAACAGATATTCCCTTGGAAAAGATAAAATCTCCCTTGAAACAAATGATATCTCAAGAGAAAATGGAAAATGTGACCACAAAAAAAAAAGGATGAAAACAGTAACCCACAAGTTAGAATGAACAAAAAGAATTAAAAATAGAATCTATGTTTGAAAAATAGTCTGTGATAGGATTTGCACGAGTTCTGAGGCAGTGCTGGCTTTTTCAAACATATCTCACTGTTACTATAGTTTCTGGGTTATATTTCTTCGTTCCTGTCAGTCCCTCTTTAAACTGGCTCATTTTTTGGCATTCTAAGCTCCATTTGAATTTTGTTTTCAATAGACTTACTTCAAAGATAAAAAACAAAACTAACATAAAACAACTAAAATCCTTCATATATAAAAGGAAACATGTTAGAAAATATAAGAGATCTTCGATTGATCCTGGTTTTAGAAAAAACTTAAAGAACCAGAAAGCTTGAAATATGTATTGGGTATTAAAATTCGTCAAACCATTTTGTTAATGATTTAGATGTTATGGGTTGTAATTAATTTGCACACTGTCCTTTTTGAGATACTAGTTAAAGAAGTTAATATAAAGAATTTTGAAATACCTCATAAAAGTAAAGGAGCAGAAGGAAGATAAAATGTGAGTAGAAAAATGTTGATAGCTTTTAAAATTGGGGAATGTTCATTGGTCATTGTGCTTTTTTTTTTTTACAAACTGTTCTTTTTTTTAAATTTTTTTTATTATTTTTACCAAGAACATGTATTGGTACATTGTATACATAATGTTCATAATCAACATGGTTATTTTGTACCTGTACATGATACATCTTGGTTTTCCCCCTTCTTCCCCCCTTCCCCTCCCCTCCCTTCCATTCACCCACCCCTCCCTATTTGCAACAAGTGTAGCTACACTTTACCATTTTTTTCCCCTTTCATCTTACTTTTCTTTTAACCTTCTTCTTTATCCCCCTTTTCCC
>PVJO010019918.1:0-22540 GCA_004026905.1 Hystrix cristata
GAATTCTCCCTTGTGCCCAGATTAGGCCGGCCCGATTTAGCCCCCACTTAGGCTGGTCCAGAAAGGGTCCCCTGCCAAGGCTGCCCCAGGAAACTCCAGATTCACTCCCCTTCTTCCCATAAGCCCCAGGTCCGCCCCCAGCTAGGACAGTATGATATTACAGCCCCACAGTTCCACGTCCGGTCTGAAGCAGAGAGGGGGTGCCCGGTGAGCTGCACGAGCTGATGCTAATGTCTCTTCCTCCGTCCCCAGAGATTTCCTGGAGCCTGATTCAGGGGTGAGTGCTGTGGGCAGGACTGGGCCAGGCTGTGGGTGGGAGCGGATGGAGCCCACCCTCCGCCGTCAAAGTCAGAGCCACACAGAAGCCAAGAGCTGAGTCTGAGAGGCCAAATTGGAGGTAGCAGAGCTGGGGGCTGGATTCAGATCCCACCTCGGCCGCACCCTGCTGCCACCGTCTGGGAGACGGAGATCCCCACAGAGCCTCAACTTGCCCGGAACCTGCCCCACGGCGGTGGGGGCGGGAGGGGGATTAGTTTGGAGTCTGAGTCAGGGCCAGGACCTGCAGGCATGTGTGCATGTGTGCATGCGTGTGCATGCGTGTGCGTGTGTAGAAAGGCTCGTTGCTGGAGCCCGTTCACCTCTTCTCCCCGCTAGATGTGTCCAGAGGTGGATGAAGAAGGTTTCACTGTCCGGCCTGATGTGGCCCAGAATAATATCCTTCTGGTGCCCCCTAGAGGCAACTGCTGTCACCACAAGCACAAAGCTCCATCCTCAAAGACTCAGTCGGCCATTGCAAACACCCGCGGGGAGGGGGTCAGGGATGGGCAAGAGGAAGAGAGGGACTGGACTGTCCCCGAGGGAGGTCCAGAGGGCTACCTGGATGGAGGGGCAGCCGTGTTGGGGTTTAGCAGCCTGGTAAGAATTGGCCAGTTAGCCCGGCACCTGGTGAATGATGGCATGTGCAAGACCTGGACCGGTTTGGGCAGGGAGGTTCACAGGTGGATTTGGGGGCTGACTGCAGGGAAGCCCCGTGAGGGTCTGCTTGGCTCCTTGACACAGGCCCACGCACGGCCGAGCCCTCTCGCTTTTCATCCAGCGACTCCGACTTTGATGACGAGGAGCCTCGAAAGTTCTATGTGCACATCAAGCCCGCCCCGGCCCGCGCTCCAGCCTGCAGCTCCGAGGCTGCAGCGGCACAGCTCAGGGCCACAGCCGGCAGCCTCATCCTCCCTCCGGGTCCAGGGGTGAGGTGGGGGGAGTGAAGGGGACGAGGCGGGCGGGGCTGGCCGCGTCCACCAGGCCTGCAGCTGCGCCTCTCTCCACAGGGCACCATGAAGCGCCACTCCTCACGTGCGTAGCCTGTCCCCGTCCGGGGGCCTGCGGGCAGGAGGGGCGGCTGGGCCTGGGTGAGGGTGTGGGCGGTCCGCATCCCAGCTCTGCTGCCACCCCGACTCCGGCTCCTCTTTGTGTCCTTGCGAACAGTAAATGGAGCCAAAAGGAGTCGGCAGGGCCAGGAACAGAGCCGAAACCTGGAGCTAAGGGCGGTGAGGGTCCGGGTGCCTCTCAGCCCGAGCTGCTGCTGGGCACCCCGAGCTTCGGCCCGCACCTGCCCTGTCTGTGCAGTGAAGGGCATTGCTGGCTCGGGGACAAGAAGGCTCAGGGGCTGTGTCTCCCGCAGGTGACACTGCTGGGAAGCCGCAGAGGCCTCGGTCTGCACCAAGGGCCAGCAGGTGGGTTCCTCAGGGTGAGCAGGAGCCAGTATGTGTGGGCAGGCAGGGCCGTCCCCACCCGCTTACCTCCCCCGTGTCTGCCCCAGGTTTTCTTGCCCAGGCCAGGAGTTGAGGTTGTGCCATTGTATGAAGGACACTTTGTCACTTGTGCCCTGCTGGGTTTGGGGCATGTAGAACCAAGACGGGTCTCTCCCTTCTCAGAGTCACATTCTGGTGACTCATTGTGAGAATAACAAATGACACCTGTCAACCTAGCCCTTGGGAGGCTGAGGCAGGAGGATCACCGTGAGTTTGAGGTCAGCATAGGCTACATAGCAAGACCCTGCCTCAAAAAAAAAAAAAAAAAAAGCAGGCGACATGCCCGCGTGGCGACTTCACTTGGGGTGATGGTGGGGTCTGCCCGCGGGGTGACTTGGAGCTGGGCCCTGGGGAGGAGCAGAAGTTCCGAGGAGGGAGCGCAAGGCAGGGAGCAGCAGGCGCAGAGGCCCTGAGCAAAGAGGCGCCAGAGAGAACAGCGCCTGCCTTGGCCTCCGGCTGCAGCTGCGCGGAGAAGCTGCCTTCCTCCGACGAGCAGGTGTCCAAGAGCCTCTTCGGGCCGCCCCTGGAGTCAGCCATTGACCACGAGGACTTCACAGGTGACCGAGTAGGGGCCACAGGTGCGGGCGTGGCTATGGGGTGGACGGGGCTGGCACGATAAACCAGGTGGGAGGGGGGATGGGGCCAAGGAGAAGATGGGCCAGTACGGGGTGGAGAGCCCACCCTCGTAGGGCCGTTGTATGGGTGGGCAGAGCCGTAGAGGTGGAGACCTTGGCTGGAGTGGGTGGGACCATGGAGGGTGAGGCCTGTGGTGGAGTGGGCAGGGCCTTGACGTGGCCGGCTGGAGCCATGGAGAGGGTGGAGGCCTTTGCTAAAGCGGGCAGGACCATAAAGGTGGAGGTCTATGCCTGGGCAGGCGGGGCATGTGTGTAAATGGGTGTAACTTGGCAGGGAATTCATTGTGGGTGTGGCCGATAGAGAGGGCGTGCCCTGGGCTGATTGCCCCTCCTCCCCTAGGCTCCAGCAGCCTCGGCTTCACCTCCAGCCCCTCCCCTTTCTCCTCCTCCTCACCGGAGAACGTGGAGGACTCTGGCTTGGATTCTCCATCCCACGCAGCTACTGGCCCCTCCCCAGATTCCTGGGTCCCCCACCCAGGCACCCCACAGAGCCCAATCAGTTGTAGGGCGCAGCCCCCTGAATCCAGAGCGGCCCAGGTCCCACCACCACCAGACTCACCGCAGCCCCTGGCACCATCACCAAGCCCCTGGGGGCTGGAGGTTGGAGCAGGTGAGTACAGAGGGTGGTTTCAGAGCGCCGGAGCCTTGCAATGAGTTCCAGATGACTGAGGGACACCCATGGGCCCAGCCTGCAGATCCCTCCTAGGGAAGGGACATCTGCATGGACTTGGCTAAAAATCTTCTGCCAAATACCTCTGTAGCGTGCCCACTTCTAAGCCACCAGCCCTTGCTTGCATACCACCAGTGGCGGGGAGCTCACCCCTTATCCAGTCACCAGTTTGATGTCTGAGACATTCAGGGCTGTGGACATGGTCTATAGGACTCCAGGTCATCCCAAAATGTCCCTTCCTCTCCCCTCAATTCTAGGCTGAGTTCCTGCCCCCAGGGAGGCCTCGGAGGCCCTGGGCAGTATCTCAGTGGTGCCTGTTTTCTAAACTTGTGCCCCAGACCTGAAGCCCACAGATTCCATAGCCAGGGAGGGCCTGGCAGCCCCATCCCGGAGACCCCACTCCAGGAAAGTGTCCTGTCCCCTCACCCGTAGCAACGGTGACCTGGTAAGTCCTGGGCATTGCAGAACCTGGGCTGGGGGCAGGCTCCAAGTCAGCTTTCAGCACAGTGGCCAGCCCTGCCTCCCTCCTTCCCTACAGTCTCGGACGCTGAGCCCCTCCCCACTGGGCTCCTCAGCCCCCAGCATCACCGCAGATCGGCCCAGCTTCTCATCCCAGACTGGACACGGTATGTGGGGCAACCCTGCCACCTGCCTCAGTTTCCCCTTCTCTAGCTTGGCAGATGGCTAAGGGAGAGGAGAGAGGCCCTGTTGGGGGAGGGTGGAGCCTGCAGTCTGTGATTGCTGTCTGTGTCTGACCCCTTCCCTCCCCACCACCCCCAGGAGTCTCCCGGGGCCCCAGCCCTGTAGTCCTGGGTTCCCAGGATGCGCTGCCTGTGGCCACCGCCTTCACCGAGTATGTCCACGCCTACTTCCGTGGCCACAGCCCCAGGTATGCCAGGGTGGGCTTGACATCCAGCAGAAAAGCCCTTAACATCAAACCACAAGGAGGAAGAGAGTGTTAAACCTAAAACCCAAGCTAAGGCCAGTTTAAAAACAGAACCATTCTAAAAAGAGATAGTATTCAAAAGAGAGGAGAACTAGATAGGGAAAAGGGGGGAAAAGAAGGAAGGTTAAAAGTAAGATGAAAGGGAAAAAAATGGAAAAATGTAAATAAACCTGCTGCAAATAGAGAAGGGTGGGGGAATGGAAGGGAGGGGAGAGGAAGAGGGAGGAAAACTAAGATACATCATGTACAGGTACAAAATAACTATGTTGATTATGATTATTACGTATACAGTGTACCAATGTATGCTCTTGGTAAAAATAAAAAAAAAAAAAAGAACCATTCTGTTTTGAGCTTCCTGGTGGCCCAGGAGAAAAGCAAGCTAGGGAAGGGCATATTTCTGCCTCCTTCAGCCCAGGGTGGACTCTCCCTGTCCAGGCAGAGATGAAAGAGGAGGACGGGAAAAGATCAGGGCCTGCCCTTGCAGCCTGTAAGAGCCCTGGGAAGCCAGGCTGAAGTGAACCCTGGAGCGAGGAGAATGCAGGCCAGGCAGCACCCTGACCTGATGCCGTCTTCCCTGCCCGCAGCTGCCTGGCTCGGGTCACCGGAGAGCTGACCATGACCTTCCCGGCCGGTATCGTGCGCGTGTTCAGTGGGACCCCGCCCCCGCCCGTGCTCAGCTTCCGACTCATCCACACGACCGGCATCGAGCACTTCCAGCCCAACGCCGAGCTGCTCTTCAGGTCCGGTGGATGGGAATTGGGAGGGGCCCTAAATCCCTGCTGTGTGGCGTGGGCGAACTGCTTGCCCTCTCAACCTCGCCGCGCCTGCCTTCCAGCGCTCACCCAGAGCGGCTTGAGAAATCGCACCTTTAGGAAGCCCAGGGAGGGTGTGTCCTGAGTTTGGGCCGATGAGTCCCTGTCTCCGCAGTGACCCCTCCCAGAGCGACCCAGAGACCAAAGACTTCTGGCTCAACATGGCTGCGCTGACCGAGGCCCTGCAGCGCCAGGCGGAACTGAACCCCGCGGCCTCCTACTACAACGTGGTACTGCTGCGCTACCAGGTGGGCATGTGTATGGGGCGGGGCGGGGGCGGGGCGGGGGCGGGAACGCAGTCAGCCAATGAGAGCAGGCGGCAGCAACAGACAGCCAATGAGGACAGGCAGCATAAACTCAGCCAGCCAGTGAGCAGGCAGCAGAAATGCGGGCAGCCAATGAGAGCCAAGGGTGGGTGTAGCCAATGTTAGAAGGCCCGGTATCTATTGGTGCAGAGGGCGCTAGCATGCAAATTACAGAACCTTGCACTTGCGCTGACGCTGGCCTGGCCGGCGTGGAGCGAGGCGCTCTCCCGCCCCGTGCTGAAGACAGGTGGAACGAGGCCCGTCAATGGGCCGCGTGCGGGGCGGCGGGCGCCTCGCGTGCGTGAGTGGCTGCTCCGCGGGCTGAGGCTGCAGGCCAGGGCGGGCGGCCCCAGCCACGTCCTCTCCCTGCCTCGCCCCCAGTTCTCCCGCCCGGGCCCCCAGGCGCTGCCCCTGCAGCTGCGCGCGCACTGGCAGTGCGGGCCGGCGCTCACGCGGGTGGCCGTGGAGTGGAGCTACCGCGCGGGCGCCACGGCCGTGCCCACGCCGCTCTCCAACGTCCAGATCCTGCTGCCGGTGGGCGAGCCCGTCGCCAACGTGCGCCTGCAGCCGGCCGCCACCTGGTGAGACGGACCCCGCCCTCTCGCCCGGGGGAGATTGAGGCCGGCTGGGCAGTGGGGCGGTAGCGCTGGGTCCCCGGGCTCCCGGCATCCTCTGACCAAGCGCCCCCCGCGGCCAGGAGCCTAGAGGAAAAACGATTCACGTGGAAGCTCCCGGACGTGTCGGAGGCAGGGGGTGAGTGGGGGGCCGGGGTCAGGTGCGGGGCATTTGTAGAAACTGGAGAGAATTGGGGGTATGCTGCGGGGTGGGCGTGAAAAACCTGAGAGGAACCCAGTGCGGTACATAATCCTCAGGCTGAAGCAGGGGGATCCCAAGTTCAAACCCAGCTTGGGTAATTTAGCAAGACTGTGTTTCCAAAAAAATAAGAGGGGACTGGGGATGTGGCTCACGGGTACAGAGCTTGCTGCACATGTGCGAAGCTCTCGATTTCAAGTCTCAATATAAAAATAAAAACAAAATCCGGGAGAAGACAGCATGGAGGGGCGGGCAGACTAGGCAGGTGCAAAGACTCTGAGGCTGAACTGCTTGGGAAACCACGCACACTTGGTGGGACCAGAAGAGAAGGTGCAGGAGGCCGAGAGGAGGGCGAGAGGAGCCCGTGGGGTGGATGGAGACCGCAGACCGGAGGGGGCACCGGACCGGGCCTGGGCCAGGCCGGGCACACCTGACCCCCACCTCCCTAGGCTCCGGGCGCCTCTCTGCCAGCTGGGAGCCGCTGTCGGGGCCCAGCACCCCCAGCCCCGTGGCCGCACAGTTCACGAGCGAGGGGGCCACTCTGTCGGGCGTGGACGTGGAGCTGGTGGGTGGTGGCTACCGCATGTCGTTGGTGAAGAGGAGGTTCGCCACAGGTACCCCACCCCACCCGGCGCCCCAGAAGCACAGGGCCGCAGGAGGGCCTTGGCTGCGAGGGCGGACGGGGGACCACGACAAGGCAGAGTCGAGACCGAGACAGGGGTGGGGCTGGGGAGGAGGGAAAGAGCCGCGACCCCGACCCCAGGCTCTGGGTGGCGCAAGCCGGGCAGGGTGTCAGGGAGCTAAGACCCGGGCGCCCCTCACTCTCTCGCTGCCCCCAGGGATGTACCTCGTGAGCTGCTAAGCGTCGCCCCAGCTCTGCGCCAGCTCTGCGCCGAATCCTGGTGCTCGCGGACCAGACACCGGTCCTGCCGTCCCGGGCCTGGATCCGTGGAGAGGGGTCCCCGACCCCCGCCGGCCCAACCGAGCCACGTGGCTGCTCTCCTCACGCCCACCCCACGCAGGTCCCGGCCTTTTAATGTTCTTTAAATAAACACTTTATTTTCTAACAAAAAGAAATCTAGTCCTGCTTTGGGGCATGTCCTTGCATGGCTGGGGGCTCGCCCTGCCCCGCCAGGCCCCTGCCAAGGCCTCAGAGCTGGGTGGCAGGCAACGAGGCTGAGGGCAATAAGGGGCTTTGTACGAGGAGTTTGAGAGCCCCATGTGATGCTGCACACCTGGGATGCCAGCGCTCCGGGAGGCTGAGGCGGGAGCATCCACAAGTTCCAGGCCAGCTGGGCTACGTAGCGAGACCCTGCCTCAAAAAAATAAAGTTTCATTTTGCTGGTTATGTCCCGTTCCCCCAAGAAGGGGGATGGAAATGTGACTGCACTGGGGGTCCCAGGAGGTCCCCAAGATGGGGATGGGGATCCCAGACTCACCCCGCCTCAGGCAGCTTACAAGCTCCCTGACTCCAGCACAGAGAAAGAATTTTCGGGTGGTCAGCGAGCTCCAGAGAGGTTCAGTAGACGGCAGGCTTCTGGTGAGGCGCATCAGGCCGGCCGCACAGTGCTATCTGGGCCGGGTCTGCAGGAGAAAGGCGGCCCGCCTATTGTACACTTTTTAAAGATGGAAGATCCAAGGTGCTGTGCCTACAGCCATTGCTTGAACTCTGTGTCTTTACCTGAAGATCATGCTTCCTAATTTATGGATTTAGGGTATCTTTAAGGAATTTGGAGTAGAATGGACGTAGACCAAAAGAAATGTAAACAACCAAGGGACTACAGATACCGGTAACCTTGGGGAACTTTGCATCCTGAAGTTGTAATCTTTTTTTTTAAGTAAAAGACTATTTGAAGGTGGAAAGGGCAGGGGACAGACATGTTAGACAGCTACTCTGGACGAGTAAGGAATATTGGCAAGTGAGTAACTCCTGAAATTGTAATCTTCTTAAAAATACAATTTTTAAAATTAGCTTTCCTTGTCTCCTTTCTACCTGCTTATGGCTCCTATTCTGCCTCAGAAGGAAAAGAATACTTTACCCCATCTTGCAAACTCCTACTCATACCTCAAAACCCCATTTACAACGCCACCTCCTCCTCCTGACTCTGAGAAGACCCCAGGCATCTCTCTCTGGGTTCCTTTAGTCCTCCTTCCCTCCTTAGTTTCTTCTTCTGCAAACTGAGAGAAACCTTGTATTGGGAGAGGGCTGGGGACAGTCCCTGGCTCCCAACAAGTCCACGATCAATGCAGTCACAATGCCCGGTGTGCAAATGGTGTTCCTGCATCGCTGGGTTCAGTGAGGCACTTCAGACAGGGCGGCCAGCACACTTGCGCTTTCCTGATGTGACGAGCAGGGACTTGGGCTGCCACTTCCCGGGGCTCAGCCCTTGGGGCCTCCCGGGGCCTCCCCGGGCCTCAGGAAGGGCTCTCCGGAGCCAGGGCAAGGTCCCTCCAGGCAGACACTGCAACAGGGCTGCTGGCCGGTGGCGACACGGTGGAGTCGCCGTGCTGCCCTGGGGTGCCCTTCTGTTCTCGGGCCCGGGCCTGAGGGCTGCTCTATCTCCCTGGCTGGGCTCTGCCACGGCCTGCGGGAGCCCCACACTTTCTGGTGGCCCCTCTGAGGCTTGGCCAGCTGTGTGCGGTGTGACCTTCCGGGCCGGGCGGAGGCAACCATCTCAGAAGGTGAGGCCAGCTAACCGGCCCGAGGGCAGGTTCCGTGAATGGGATCCTGGTCTCCACCATCTGGGGGCACGAACCCCAGGACAGCAACCAATCCCGAGTCTCCGGCCGAGTCAGGGTTTGCTTTTTTTTTAAGGTGAAATTCACATAACAGGAAACTAACCATTTAAAGGGGCTTTCAGGACGGTCACAGGGTTGTACAACCACCAGCCAGGCATGACAGCACAAGCCTGTCATCACAGCACTCGGGAGGTTGAGGCAGGAGGGTCGCTGAGAGTTGGTGGCCATCAAGACCCTGTCTCAAGAAACCTGAACAAACAAAAGGCTGTACAACCGCCACTTCACCTCTGCTTCTGCTTCTAGAGCATTTGCACCCCGCAGGGTGCCGGGCTGAGGCCACAACCCGCGTGTTTACCATGCAGAACAGCCTCGGCCCCAGGGCCCCGGGGGACGGAGGCCGCCACCCTGCAGGAAGCTGTCTTGGGTCTCACACTGGCCCTTCACACGGTCAACTCCCCAGTCTGTCCCGCCCAGTCCCAGGCGGTGCTTCATCCTCCTCTGCACAGGCGACGAAACCGAGGCACAGCCGGGACGCCCGTGCCTCCTCGGGAAGGGACAGGGCTGGGGGGTGACTCCTCCCTAAACCCGAGCGCCCAATGCCACAACCTCCTGCACCTGTCTGAATGCAGCCTGCAGCCTGCGGGCGTCTGGGGCGCTCGGGGTAGGCCTGGGGCTCTGGAGCCTTCCAACCCCCGCAGGGATCTCAGGCCTCCCTGGGTTCAACCCGCCCCTGCTAAGGTTCCTCATTGAACACACGTTGGGCCTCACTGCGCTGGGCCCTGCGCCAGGGGACTCAAGGCGTGGCTTGCACACCTCCAGCACGGGGACCTCACTCCCTCGCTGTGGGCTCAGCTGGTCGGGGACGGCAGGACCAGAACCAGACCTGGAGGGGCCGTGACCCCCGGAGACTTGGGCCCGGAAGGGGCGGGCTGCGAGGGAGGGGCGTGGCCTGGATGGAGCCCAGGGCCCGGGGGCGTGGTCGCGGGGGGCGGGGCTGGGAGAAGCGCGGTCGGGGGCGTGGCCGGCTGGAGATGGCCGAGATTTGCCTGGGCCGCCAGGAAACTCGTTGCAGCTGGAGACCGCACCGGCGGGAGGCGGGAGGCGGGAGCGGGCAGGAAGGCGCCGCAGGGCGTGGGCTCGGCACAAGTGGAAACCCTTCCTCCTCCTGCGGAAGAGGCTGGAGGCCCCGCTCCGGGCGGTGAGTGCCGGGGTGTCGGAGGTGGGCTCGGGGACGCGGGGAGCCTCAGGTCCTCGGCGGAGGGCAGGCGTGCCCAGTGTGGGGCCCCCGAGCCCTCCTCCTCCCGGACCTGGCTCCGCGGGGCACTCGCCGGGCCACATCTGGGGACGCAGCCTCCCCGAGACGTTTCCCTGCCCGGCCGGCGCAGCTTTGGTGTGGGCGGGTCGCTTGTGGTCTCTGGACGTGCCTCAGTTTCCCCTCCCACGCGGAGGTTCTTGGCGCCGGCCGCGCTTCTGCCCGGGGCGGGGCAGCTCAGGTGAGTGCTTGTCAGCCTCCGAGCCTCAGTTTCCCCCTGCGTGCAGGTGGCACCGGCGGGGGTGGAGGCGCATTGAGCAGGAAGCGCGGTGAGCACGCGGGACCGCCAGCTGTCACCATCGTTACAGCAGTAATAGTGACATCAGCCACCGCGCCGGCCACTTTCACTTTGGGGCAGATTTTATGTGTTCAAGGCCACCTTTTCAGGTGTGGAAACTGAGGCGGCCCACCTGGGCCAGGGCCACCCGTAGGGTCCCCGAGGAAGCTGCCACCCTGCGCCGAGGTCCCCAGGGTCAGGAGGTGGCTGTGGCGTGGCCCTGCCCGGCCCGGCGCCCTCCCCCCAGCCCTCTCTCTGCCCCGGAGGATTCCACACAGCTAGCCCCTGAGACGGCTGCAGCAGACGGAGCTAGAAGTCTCTGCAGGGGACTGAGCCTCTCGCTGCCAGCCTCGTCGGAAGCCCAGAGCAGGGCAAGCACTCACCTGGGGCCGCCCTGTGAGCCGAGGAGGATGTTCCACGCAGTCCGTCCTCCTGGTGGGACCCTCGCCTGGCTCGCTTCCCTCCCACGATGGGGAGCTCATGACCAACCTGCCAGTGAGAGGAAACCTCATCGGGGTGGGAAGGGCAGACTGGATTCCCACCCAGCCTTCCTGAGACAGGTGACCCTCTAGGCCTCAGCTTTCCTCTCTATGAAAGTGGGGCCAGGTGTGGTGGTGCACACCTGTGATTCCAGCACTCAGGAGGCTGAAGCAGAAGGATCATGGGTTCAAGGCCAGCCTGGGCTACATAACAAGAACGTGTCTCCAAAAACTAAACAATGAAACTAATTGATTTCCTGACTATTTCACAAAGTTCAAGGCCCAGGGAGTCACCTAGCAAGGTGCCAGGATGATAGGAAAAGGTCCAAGGTCGATGAGATGCCCAGCCCACCACCCCCAGCCTCAGTTTCCCTATCTGGGAAGTAAGTCCATAAATGGCCTTTGAGACTCAGCCACACCAGGGCTGGTCTGATTCAGGGGCCCCTTCTGAAGCTGTCCCAGGTCCCCAGGCTGTTTCAGTGACTCATCAAGGACTTGACAGATGGCCGAGCTGGGGACCCAGAAACTGGGAGTCTGGGTGTAAAGGGCAGCGTCCCCTCCCCCGCACCTTTCCCACAGCCAGGTGTCCAGCGGGGTGACACCGGACAGGAACAGCACACGCACAGGCTATGGGAAGCAGCCTGGCTGGAATGAACCTAAGCAATCACTTTTATTGGAAATTTTTTCTTTTTTTTTTTTTTAACTGTTTATTAAAGCAACTGCCACACCTTCTAGAAAGGGCCGCACCCAGCATTGCTAGGAAACCAGGCCGGCACTCTGCGTGGCCTCCGGCTGCAGGGCACCCTCCCTGCGCCCAGCTCGCGCTCCCCGGAACCCCCCCGTGAGAGTCACTAGGGCTCATCCAGAGCTGGGGCGTCCCACACCCCTGGAGTCTGCATTTCCCCCGGAATTGTGCCTCCGCTGCCACCCATTTGGTGACAGCTGAGACTGATCTGTCATCTTGGCTTGTCCCACAGCACTCACAAGGTGCTCAGTGCTTACGCAAAGCAGTCGGCCTGGGCAGGGGACAGCAGTGGCCCCTGCTGGGGTGAGCAGGGCTCCTTGCTGGCACTTAGCTGGCATGTCACACAGAAGAGACTGCCACGCAGACCTGACCTTGTGCAGTGGGGCTTCTGGTGACATCTCTGCCTGGCGCTTGGTGTGGGAGTGTTCCAGAAGGTGCCGAGAGAGCATCCTCCCAAGCCAGCCAGACAGGGACAGCCATGTGGCTGCGGCTGCTGTGGGGCCCTCAGATTGGAAGCTGTTCTGGCCTGACTTTCTATTTTGTTGTTTGTTTGTTTGTTTTGTTTTGTTTGAGAGAGGGTCTCACTCTGTACCCCAGGCTGGCCTTGAACTCCCAGTGATCCTCCTGCCTCAGCCTCCTGACGACTGGAGTAACAGGCGTGCCACTGACCTCTGTGGTCCGACAGGCGCTCGGCAGCTGCTCAGTGCTCCGTGGGCTGCCAGGCCGCCGAGGCTGTGCCGAGAACATCAGCTCCTGTGTCCCTGTATCAGGAAGATGAGGTGGGGATAAGCCCTATTTTTTCCTGTAGGGAAATTGAGGCCCAGGCTTGGTGAAGAATCCAAGACTCATCTTCTCTGAGCCTCAGTTTGCCCATCTGGGAAGAGGGAGCATCAGGTGTGGAGTCAAGATCAGGCAGGACCCTAAGGTCACAGAATGTCACAGGGCGAGAGGAGCCAAGGCACCCTGCGCCTCTGCCACCTCTACCTCCTGAGTGACAGGGCAGAAAATTGTCCGGAGCCACTCATGCCCAGGACAAGGGCCCAGCTCTGTCACCTGGGAGTGACAATGGAGAATGTGGGGCAAGAGCTGTGCCACTCATGGGCCAGGAATTAATTCTGCTGAGCCTTCAGCCCCTTGTGTGGACCTGGCTGCTCATTCATCTTCAACGCTCTGTGGATCACGAATATTCAGAGCCTCTGGGCTGTTTAGTGGCTTGTTAATATTCATCTTGAGAAGATTAATATTCAATCACTTATTCACCCTCCATGTCCACAGAGCCTGAATCTGAGGACTGAAAATATTGGAGGCCAGGTGGTGATGCATGCCTATAATCCCAGCACTTGGGAGGCTGAGGCAGGAAGATTGCCCCAAGTTTGAGCCTGGGCAATATAATGAGACCCTATCTCAAAACAAACAACAAAACAAAAAGAAAATATTGGAACAAAGTGCATCCGTGCTGAACACACACTGCTCTGTTCCCAAAGCTGCAGTGGTGAACCTCAGCACGTGTATGTGTGTATGTGTGTGTGTGTGTGTGTGTGTGTGCGCGCGCGTGTGTGTGCGTGTACGCGTGCAGCAGCTGGTGCCCAGAGCCCAGCGGCAGGGCATGCACACTGAGGTCTAACTGCAGCGCTGGCACTTTGTGAAAAATAAGTGGGCTCTGGGCTGCACACTGGGCGCCCGTCTCTGCAAGGTCGGCCATGGCCGCAGCAGTGCCGCGGGCCGCATCTCGGTCTGGCCTCAGCGGGCTCCTCCAGGAGGGCTGGGGGCCGCCGTCACCTTGGCCAGCCCGGGAGAGACACTGTCACAGTGGCCTCCTGCAGGCCGGGTCCTTGACTCGGTGCTTCCCTCCAGCAAGTGGGGAAGAGCAGCACCCGCCCCCGCCCCAGCGCCCTTCCTCTTTCCTTCTGGTCTCTCTTCCCCTTCTCACCCTTGTGTTGCTGGGTGTATGATCTGCACTGACTGTGCACACCCTTCAAGGCCTGCTGGGGCCCCCAGCTGCAAATCTGTTCACTGAGTCAGACAGTGTGCAGTCGGGCAGGGTGAGGGTTAGCCTGACGCGGATGTGACAGGCAAGTGGCAGAGAGAGACGCACTGAGTCCCGCAGTTGCGATGGGAAGTCCTGCAGCGGTCAGGCTGGACAGGCGTTTGGCTGGTTCCTCTCGTGTCACAGATCTCCTGGGACACACGGTGGGGACTCTACCGCATCTTCATGCCACCGGGGAAAGGCTCAGAGGCAGCCAGCACTGGCGTGCCTGTGATCCCAGCAGGAGGCTGAGGCAGGAGGGTTAAAGCTCAAGGGCAGCTTGGACCAGCACCGTTTGAATACTGCACCGCACTGTAGCCCCCTCTCATTGTCCCGTTTTCCCTGTCCCTCATCCATGCACCACAGTGGACATTGATGATTGATTGCTGAGGCTTGAACCCAGAGCCTCACACATGCTATGCAAGCACTCTGTCCCTGGGTGGGACATGGACCTGCAGGGTTTAATGTTTGCCCTGCTGGGTCTGGTCCAGTTCTTTTCTACCCCTTTATTCCTCCTTTTGGCGTGGGAGTGCTTACCCTGCACCAGTGTTCCTGGAGGGTGTGTAACTTTATTTTTACAGAGGTTGAAATCTAAGCATTTGCCTTGAGTCTCAGCGGAGACTCGGACTGTTCAGCAATGCTGGGGCTGTTGAGACGGGGGAAGGAGCTGTATTTTCACTTGTACACAGGAGAGTTGTGTCACGTTGGGCAGAATTATGAGGTTGCTCTTGTCTTTATCTGGGGATCAAGTGTGGTTGAAGGACATGTTTGGGTGTCAATCTGACAAGGAGTGGGATGTCACGGTGACCTTAATTATGTCAAATTAACTGACTTAAATGCCTGGAGGATTAGTCAGACACACTTCTAGGTGTGTCTAGGTAGGTCGTACAGTGCAAAGTCGGGGACGATATCTGGTCTTCACTACTTCCTCTCTGGCACTGTTCCCCTGCCCTGCTGCCCAGTCACCCTGAACAAAGCAGCTCTGCCCCACCACACCCTCCCACCGTGCTGCGCCTGCCTCGGAGCCGGCCAACCGTGCACTGAGTCCCCCGAAAATATGAGCTGAGTTAAACCTCTCTTTCCTTCAGTTGTGGGTGCAGGGTATTGTATCCAGAAGACAAAGTCTCTACAGCATTTTTTTTTTATTTTTACCCAGAACATGTATTGGTACATTGTCTACATAATGATCATAATCAACATGGTTATTTTGTACCTGTACATGATCATCTTGGTACTATAACATTTTTACAGGGCTTGATTCTTCCCGTCGTCCATCGCGGCTGAGTCCAAGCTTCTCTCCCAGGGTCACACAGCAGAACTCAGGAAGCGGGATCCGAGGCCAGTTTCAGGCCCGCACACAGATGATGTGGCTTCGGAGGCCTTGCCAGGTTGGGTTGCGCACACCGGAGAAGTGGGTCGGGGAGGGAGGCCCTGTCCCCAGCACCGGCATGGACCTGTGCCCCAGGCAGAAGCTGGAATGTGGCCTCTGCCTTGCTCCTGGGCACTAGCTGGGGAAGGGGAACCAAGGGACACTTGAGGTCCAAGGGACCTGACAGGACCCGCTGACTGCCCACACTGTCGCAGGTGCTGTTGGGAAGACTGAGGAAACTCCAGCCCAGCACTTGCATCCCAAGACAGCCTGAGGTGAGTGCTGAGGCCTGCACACGCATTCAACAAATACTCAGTGAATTCCCCCAGGTGTGGGGGCTGGAAGCCCCTCATGCCTCACTTCCCTGTGACAGAGTCAAGGTAGAGATGTGGACAGGAGACTGAGGGCTCAGCCTGCATGTGGGACAGGAAAGCTTCCAGGAGGAAGGGTCATTAGAGCTGGGACTTCGAAGGATGTGTAAGAGTTCACCAGGGAGAAACCAAATGAATTCACTTTTACTTGAAATTTCATCCAGTACTCCCCGATTGCCCGTGTGTTTGCCTCACACTGAGAAATGCCAGAAGCCCTAAACTGCTCACAGTTCAGGGGAAGACAAAGCCAGACACATTTACTTCCATCAAATCAGAAGCAGGTGAGAAAGGGACACAAGGACTGGAGATGCCCAACAGTGAGCCAGAGCTCTTGCTCATGGATCAGCAAGGGCTTCCTGGAAAATGGACTCTTTAAGATGGGTTTTAAGGAAGGAATAGGAGTCTGCCAGGGAAGAGAGCTTGGCCTGAAACATGCTGGGCTTGAGGGCTCTAAGATGAGCCAGGAGCCTCGTTTAGGTTAGCGAGCCGCTGAGAACAGAAGGATGGGTAACGGCTGTAGCAGAAAGCTGCAAGCTTCCTGGTGGGGTAGGGGAAAATAGAAACAGGAAGGATCCAACCTCTCCACTGTGATAAAAAAGAGTCCCTGCCTCCCGCAGCAAGGCTCTGGGGCCATTTCCAAGGCAGGAACAAGTGGAGGCTGGGCTGGGCGGTCAGGGAATGATGGGGGGAGGGATTTGCTGCCTCTGTTCTTCAGTTTTTCCTATAAAATGAGGTGCTAGTAAAATAAAATATTTAATTTCGTGGGCTGCGGTGCAGCTTAGTGGTGAGCACCAGCCAAGGAGGCGAGAGGCGCTGGGTTCCACTCCCAGCACCCCCGACGCACAAGGACCCGACACGGGTGGAGGTGCTGAAGGGGATCTTGCAAGGGATGGGCTGGGGGACAGGTCAAGGGTGCATGTCGGTCGGTTGCCAACCTGGGCAACGGTACACGTGCAGCCAGGTGTCCGGCGCTAGCTCAGAGAAAGCGTCTTGTGCCCCGCAGGAGCCGGCGAGGGCCGCGGCTGCCAGGATGCGCTGGCCCCGGATGCTGCGGCCCGCCCTGAGCCTGGCGCTGGCCCTGGGCGCCGTCGCCGCCCTGGCGCTCCTCGGCCTGTCCGCGGGGCCCCTGTCTGCGCTGGGCACGCATAGGCGGCGGGGCGCCCCCGAGACCCCCGAGAGCCCGGCCCGGCCCCCCACGCGCCCCCCGCCCGCCCCGTGTCTCCCCAACGCCTCGCTGGCCCGGCACCCCAACTTCGCGGCACAGCCCGCGCACGTGCGTAACTTCCTGCTGTACCGACACTGCCGCGACTTCCCCGTGCTGCAGGACGCTCCGGCCGCCAAGTGCGCACCGCCCGTGTTCCTGCTGCTCGCCATCAAGTCCTCGCCCGCCAACTACGAGCGCAGGGACATCGTGCGGCGCACGTGGGGCCGCGAGCGGCAGGTGCAGGGCGCGACGCTGCAGCGCCTGTTCCTGGTGGGCACCGCCGCCCACCCGCACGAGGCCCGCAAGGTCAACCGGCTGCTGGCCCTGGAGGCCCGGGAGCACGGCGACATCCTGCAGTGGGATTTCCACGACTCCTTCTTCAACCTCACACTGAAGCAGGTACGCAGGATGAGGGGAGGAGGGCGCTTCCAGGAAGAGGTCATGAGAGCCTGGGTTTTGAAGGACGCGTAGGAGTTCGCCGCAGAGGACCGGAATACATTTTTATTCACAAATGCATAGTATGGACCAGGCACAGGGACCAGCGACACCCATGGGTCCCTCTACTTGCCTCTCCAGTCCTCGCTGGCCTTGGGGATGGCTCCTCTAAGCGACACTGGGAGGAAGGGCAGGGGGGCTGAGATGAGCAACACGGCTCTCCAGCAAGGCAGCATGGAAACATCACTTACCTGTCCTGCCTCGGTTTCCTCCCCTGGGAAATGGGATATGGGCGAGACCCTCGTGCCTCTGTGGGACCCACTGTGTCGACGAGGGCCCCGCGTGGGTGCTCGGCACTCAGCCCACCTCAGGCGTGACGCAGAGGAGGCTCATTTCTCTCTCTGCCCCATCTCCCCCTGGACCGGGGTCTGGCCCAGGTGCTAGAACACAGCACGCACACAGGAAGCGCTCAATAAAGACCTGTGCTGGGAGGCTGAGGCAGGAGAGTCTCAGGTTCAAGCCCAGCCTGGGCAACACACTTAGCGAGACCCCGTCTCAAAACCAAAGCTGCACAGGGTCAAGGGGCCGCTCAGCGGCGGGCACGGCGGGCCCGGGTCCCGAAGCGGGGTCTCGGGGCCCCCGAACCGTCGCCCCTCCCTGCACAGGTGCTGTTCCTGGAGTGGCAGGGGATGCGGTGCCCCAACGTCAGCTTCGTGCTCAACGGGGACGACGACGTCTTCGCGCACACGGACAACATGGTCACCTTCCTGCACGGCCAGGACCCAGACCGGCACTTGTTCGCGGGGCACCTGATCCAGGGCGTGGGCCCGGTGCGCGCGCCCGGGAGCAAGTACTTCGTGCCGCGCCTGGTGACCGAGGACAAGCACTACCCGCCCTACTGCGGCGGCGGCGGCTTCCTGCTGTCGCGCTTCACGGCCCGTGCCCTGCGGCGCGCGGCAGCTGCCCTGGACCTGTTCCCCATCGACGACGTCTTCCTGGGCCAGTGCCTGCGACACCAGGGCCTGCGCCCCGCCTCGCACCCCGGGGTGCGCACGGCCGGGATACGGCTGCCCTCCACGCGCCTGTCCTCCTTCGATCCCTGTTACTACCGCGAGCTGCTGCTGGTACACCGCTTCCTGCCTTACGAGATGCTGCTCATGTGGGACGCGCTCAGCCAGCCCGGCCTGGTGTGCGGGCGCCACACTTGGGTCGGCTGAGGCCGCCTCCGGGCCCTGCTGCCCTGTCCGTGTGCCAAGGGGCAATGTCTTCCTCTCAAGAAGCGAGACCTTGGCCTTCCTGGGTGAACTGGGCACATGGTGTGCCAGGGGGAGTTGGATATGTGAATGCCGCACTGGTGAACTCCTACACATCCTTCAAAACCCACTTAGGACTGCCCACATCATGCTCCCTAGACTCGGGGCTACAGGGACCTCAGAAAATATTCCCAGCTCCTCTCCACATTGGTGAATGAATGACAAGAAGCACTTCTGCTGAGACTCCAGCTGAGGGTAGATCCAGCCCATCTGGAGGGCCAGGTCACCTCCCACTCTGAGCCGGGCCCCATACTGGACCCAAAGCCGCTCCTTGGAAGGGAGGCTGAGTCACCACCACATTTCCAAGCCGACCAGGACCTCAGCACTCATAGGAGGCTGAAATGAGTATTTCACGGCCAGGAAAGAGGGGTCCCAAGCCCTCGGCTGGCCAGAGCTGGGGTCCAACACCCCTCCCCACACGTGGGACACAGGATGTGATGGCAAGTGGGAACAAGAAGGACCGGGGCTGGGGCGCCCAGCAGAGCTCTGTCCCCACACCTGCACCCTCAGGACACGAGGACGGGGCACTGGGGCCACGGGGCCTCCGGCTGCCCCACCCCCTGCCCCCCACATAGCTGGGCCTCTGGGACCCAGCTCATACGCATTGTAACAGTTGGGGACCAGCTGGGCACAAGTTCTCAGGGAATAAAACGTTGCACAAGCCTGGGGTTCGCTTTGTGTGGTTGGTTTTGGGGGTTTTAGAGACAGGGTCTCCCTCTGTAGCCCAGGCTGACCTCAAACTCACAGCACTCTTCCTGCCTCAGCCTCCTGAGCACTGAGATGACAGGCCTGCACCCCCACGCCCAGCCTTGCAGAGTACTTCCTTTTTCTGATGTCTATTACTTTCACTTGCTCATTTCTTGATTGGGTCTTTTATTTGGGGTCATCTAATTTCTTTTTTGAGTTCTTTTTATATTTTACATATCAGTCCTCGGTCTTGCAGACATTTTTCCCGTCCTGTGGGCTCTCTCTTCACTCTGTTAGTGGTTTCCTTTGCTGGGCAGAAGCTTTTCGATTTGATATAATCTCATTTGTTGATTCTTGCTGCCGTTTCTTCTGCAACTGGAGTTCTGTGCAGGAAGTCTTTCCTACACTTACGCCTTCAAGTGCTTCACCTCTTTTATCTCCCAGCAGGTTCGACGTTTCTGTTTTATTGTTTGGGTCTCGGATCCATTTGATTTTAGTTTAGTACACAGCGAGGGATGTGGGTCAGCTTCAGTCTTCTGCAAACAGCCAGTTTTCCCAGCGCGATTTGCTAGAAAGACAGTCTCTCCAAAGCAGGCTCTGGGCCCTTTGTTGAAGATCAGACAGCCGAGGGTGACTGGGGTGCTTCCATGCCCTCCTTTCTGTTCTGACTGTAGTTCGCCGCGTGACTTTCAAGTCCGGGGCTGTGAGGCCTCCCGCCCTGCCCTTGTCGCCCTGACGGCCTTCACTCCTTTGGGTCTCTTCTGGTTGCATGTGAATTTTAAGACTGCTTTTTCTTGGTCCGCGAGTGTGCTGTTGGTGGTTTGCCTGGGACTGAGTGAATCCGTATGAGAGTTTTGCAAATATGGACATTTCGACAGTCTTGGTCCTGCCCGTCCGGAGCAGGGTTGTCTTTCCACCTTCCGACGCCCTCTCCCGTCTCCTTCTTCACACGCTGGAGATTGCTTCGTAGAGGTCTCCACTTCCCCGTTGAGGTCAGCTCCAGGGATTTCATTTTTCTAGATGCTATTGTGAATGGTATTTTCCTAGTTTCTTTCTCACTGAGTAGGGGAACACTAGTGATTTTCGTGTGTTGATTTTTGTATATGGCTACATTACTGAAATTGGTCAGTAATTCTAAGAATTCTTTGGTGGAATTCTTTGAAACGTCTACATAGAGTGTCATGTCATCTACAAATAATGATAATCCGAGTCTTGCCTCTATGTGTCTTTTGATTTCTTTCTCTTGCCCGATTGCTCTGGCTAATGTTTCAAGTACGTGGTCGAGGAGCGAGGCGACAGAGGGCATCCTTGTCTCGTTCCTGAGTTTAGTGGGAAAGCTTTCCGTTTTTCCCCATTTACTGTGATGTTGGCCGTTGGTTTGTCATAAATGGCTTTCATCAGATTCAGGCGAAGTCCTTGTCTACCTCCTTTCTTGGGGTGCTTGCCTTGCAAACGGAAGGGCCTGAGTTCGGGGTTGTTTTGTTTTGTTCTGTTTTCGTGCTGGGGCCCAAACCCAGGGCCTTGCACCTGCTAGGCAAGCGCTCTAACCACCGAGCTGAATCCCCAGCTCTTCGGGGTTTTTACCGTGAAGGGGCGCCGGATTGTGTCAGAAGCTTTCTCCCAGCCTACTGATATGGCCGTGTGGTCCTCGTCCCTCCTTCTGTTTGTGTGGCGTATTGCGTTTATTGATTTGAGACTCTGAGCCCTCCTCGCAACCATGGAACGCGGCGTGTGACCCTTTTGATGATTCGCTGCATTCTCTCCGCTCACACCTTCTTGCGGAATTTTGGTCTGTGTTCATTAAGGACATTGCCTGTGCAGCAGTTTTCCTTTTCATTTGGATCTGCGTCTGGTTTGGGGAACAGAAACGAGTTCTGCTGGATTCCAGAGGTGAGTGCGGACACTCCATCCCTCCGGATTTCGCCAGAGAGCTCGGGGAGCTGTGGTATGACCCCTGTCACGGTTCTGTAGGATTCGCGTGAGCCCCTCAGGTCCTGGGCATTCTTCAGTTGGAAGGTTTGTTATACTGCCTCGATGTCACTGCGCATCATTGGATTGTTCGATATCTTTGTTTCTTGGTTTGGTTTAGGTAATTCATCTGCGTCTACGCATCTGTCCATTTCTTCAGGATTTCCCGACTGTTGGGATACCATTTTTTGTAGTAGATACTCACTCTCTTCTGGGTTTCTTTAGCGCCTGTTGTGATTTTGCTGTTTCATTTCTAATTGCGGTAATGTGAGTCTTTCCTCTTTTTCTTTTGGTAAACTGGACTAAGGATTTATCTATTTTGTTTATTCTTTCAGAGAACCTGCTCTTTGACTCATCATGCTTTGTATTGTGTTTTTGTCTCCATTTCACTAATTTCCACTCGGATGTTTATGGTTTCCCTCCTTAATTTCAGTTTGGGCTTGTTTTTGTTTCCCGACTGTCTTGAGGTTCTTCGTTGGGTTATTTGTTTGAGCTTGCTCTGTCTGTCTGTCTGTCTGTCTTTCAGTTTCTCTGACGTGAGCGTTGGCCGTGCGAGCTTCCTCCTCAGGACCGTCTGGCTGCGTCCTGCGGGGCCGGTGTGTCACACTGGGGTTGTTGTTCACTCACAGAAATTGTTTGGTTTCTTCCTCGGTTCCTTCTGTGACCTGTTGGGCGTTGAGGGGTTTGTTTTTGGATTTCCAGAGGTTTCTAAATTTTCCGTGGTTTCTCCTGTGGTTGGTTTCTAGTTTCATTCACAACGGTCTGATAGAAAGCGTGGGTTGATTTTGGTTGTTGTATATGTACCGGAGCAGCTTTGTGGACTAGCATGTGGTCTGTTTCAGAGAAAGCTGTGTGTGCTGCGCAGAAGATTGTGCCCACCATGCTGGGCAGCTGCGTGGCCGCTCTCAGTTGGGTCTGTATGTGGCTCAGTTTTGAAAATGCTTTGTAGACTTTGTGTCCAGTTGATCCGTCTCCTTTCAGAAGTGAGATATTGAGTTCACCCAACTGTCTTAGTTACATTCATCACTGCTGAGACAAAATACCCAACACGCAGCATTCAAGGAGGAAAGGTGAGGCAGGGCGGCCGGCCGAGGGCATCGCAGAGGAGACGGCCGGTCGCAGGCAGAAGGCAGCAAAGCACTGAGCAGTACTGAGCAAGCGGCCTGCCTCATCTTACCCCTTCCAGGCCACCCACACCCAGCACGGGCCTTCCCACCACCCGCTCCCGGGACTGTGCCAGAGCAATCAGTGGGCTGAGTTAGCAGCCACACACCCCGCTCCAGCCACCTCTGAAAAGCCCCATGATGGGCACGTCGGGCTTTGGGGTGACATCTAGGCACGGCCATAACAGCCGCTGTGACAGTATTTATTTGATCTTTTATATCCAGCAATACTTGTTTTGTGAAGATGGGTGCTCTGATATTTGGCACATATATCTCCAGCACACCTCTCCCTGCCGGATTGTTCCCTCAACTGGTATGTAGTGACCTTCTTGGTCCCTTCTGATCATTTTTAGCTTGAGGTTTACTTTATCTGAGAGTAAAATTGCTACCCCTGCTGTTTTCAAGATCCCGGTGCATGAAATATTGTTTTCCAGCCTTTGATATTTTGTTTGTTTGTTTTGTT
>PVJO010019918.1:22640-33293 GCA_004026905.1 Hystrix cristata
ATCGAACTCAGGCCCTTCCGTTTGCAAGGCAAGCACCCCAACCACTGAGCTAAACCTCCGACCCTAGATGAGTATCTTGAATGTTAAAGACAGCTGTATTTTGTTTTATGATCCAATCTGCCAACCTGCGTCTTTTAATTAATTAGAGAGTCGAAGCCATTAACACCTACAGATCTTGCCAAGAGGTGTTGAATCCTAGCGTCACACGCCTTCTCTGTTCCCGACTCTTCTGCTTTTCAATTCCTGTTTTTTGAATCTGTCCACCTCGCTTGATGTATTCATTCTGTCTGGGTCTTCTGGCTGAGTTGATTTCGCTGTTTCTGTCTGGGATAGTCTCCAGCACCTTCTGGGCTGCCGGGCTGGTGATGGTAAATCGCTGAAATGGTTCGTTTCACGGAATGTCCTCATCTCTCTATCTTGATGGAAAGTTTTGCAAGATATGTTATCTGTGCTGGAAATCATCTGCCTTTAGGGCTTGAAGCACTTCACTCGGAGCTCTTCTGGCCTTTAAAGTTGGCTTTGAGGAGTCTGCTGTAATTCCATTGGGTTTACCGGCACGTGTGATTGTTTTGTTTTTCTCTGATTGCTTTTTTTTAAATTTTATTTACCAGGAACCTGCACTGGTACATTATATACAAAATTATCACAGTCATCATAGTTAATTTGTACCTGTACATGATACATCTTGCTTCCCCCCTCTTCCCCACCTCCCTTCCCCTCCTCCCCTCCTTATTTACAACAGCTTTATTTATATTTTTCCATTTTTTGCTTTCTTTCCTTTCTATTTTTTTCCCTTCTTTCTTTCCCCCTCCTCCCTTTCTAATTCTCCTCCCCTTTGAATGTTATCTTTCTTTTACATAATATCTTTTATACCTATTTGTCGTTATTTACACTTATGGTTTCTCATATTAGAGAAACGATTTTATATGTACTCGTGTGTGTCTGATTTATTTCTCTTAAGAGTATCTTCTCAAGGTACATCCATTTACCTACAAATGTCTCAAGCTTATCCTTTTTTATGGCAGTGTAGTACTCCATTGTATAGAAAAACCACATCTTCTTTAGCCGTTCATTGGCTGTTGGGCATTTGGGTTGTTTCCAAGACTTGGCTATTACAAACTGTGTTGCTAT
Source organism: Hystrix cristata (assembly GCA_004026905.1). NCBI lineage: Eukaryota > Metazoa > Chordata > Mammalia > Rodentia > Hystricidae > Hystrix > Hystrix cristata. Next base: position 23,772 of record PVJO010019918.1, read on the forward strand.
AAACACAGTTGTGCGTATGTCACTGTGGTACGGTGTTTTTAATTCTCCTGGGAAGATCCCAAGCAGAGGAATAGCCGAGTCTCTCCGATTACTTTTAAAATTGTTTTTTTGTTGGACGTCTGTCATTTTAATTGTACTGTATCTTCAGGGGTTTCTTTTTCACCCGGTTGGTGTTCTGTAATCCTCGCTTCCTTGTGTTTCAAAATCCCTTCTCATATTTGGGGAGTTTTCCATTGATTTCCATAAACTATTCCATGTATGTTGGCTTCTGGTTTCTCTCTACTCCAGTTAGCCTCCGGTTGGTCTCGTCGGTGTTCTCTAGTAGTCGCTGGATGAATTTTTCATGTTCTCTTGTCTTTTTTGAGGCTTCTCTGAGGAATGCGTTGTGACTTACCATGTCTCCCTTGATTTCACAAACCCCATCTTCACACTGGTCATTTCTGCAATTCATGAATTCATAGAGCTTTTTATATCTGGTGTTTCTGTCTGGTACCATCTTGTGGTTCTACATCTTTGGTAAATTTGTCATTGCTGTTCTGAAGTGTTTCGTTCAGCCCCTCTGCTTTTCATCGCTCTCCCCCACAACCACGCGAGTCCTGTTGTGTGACGATTCTGTAAACTTTCGGGTCACAGCCTCCTTGACCCTGCCGAGTTTCCCTACATCTTCTGTAACCGGCTGCTAGAGCTCGGCGGCCTGGCTTTGCTTTCCCCTCTGTGGGTGCCCCAATCCGCCTGGGGGGGCGGGAAGCCCGCGGCCGTGTTTCCCAGGTTCCCGTGAGCGTGTCCCCCGGCGTCCGCCTGGGTCCCTGTTCGGTGCTGAGGCTTGAGGAGAGCCCGGAACTGGCGTGAAGATCTCAGTCAGCTGCTGCCTTCCTGCAACGCGTTCTCAGCCTTGTCCCACATCGTCACTCTTCTCTTGTCGCCCCTCCTCTGTCTCCTGATCTCTTCCCATCTCAGAAAGAAAAGATCCATCTCCCTCTTTCCTTTTCACTAACTTTTATTTTGCTCTTTATTTATACTTTGGGTTTTTTATATAATAGGACCCATGTGATATTTAAGCTTGTGTGTTTGATTTATTTCAGTTAACCTCATGGTCTCAAGGTGCCTCCACTTTCCTACAATGTCTCAAGTTCGTCCTTCTTTGGGGCAGAGAAGTAGCCCTCGGTGTGTAGACGCCACACTTTCTTCACCCGCTCATCTGCCGCTGGACATACAGGCCGCTTCCAAGATCGCTAACTGTGACGTGTGCCGCTATAAACATGGTGTGTGTGGACCGCTGTCATACGACATCTTTAACTCTTTTGAGCAGACACCTAGCGGGGGAAGAGCTGTGTCAAATGGCATCTGTAGTTTTAGTATTTTGTATTTCGAGGACTCTCCACACAGATTTCCACAGCGGATGTACAGTCTACACTCCCGCCAACGGTGCAGAAGGGCTGCTTTCCCCCGCAGCCTCGCCACTTTCACTGTTACTTGATTTCTTGATGAGGGCCATTCTTTCTGGGTAAAACAGAATCGCTGTTGTTTTAATTTGCATCTCCCTAGTGGCCAGAGACATCAAACACTTTTTCATGTAAGTATCGACCATTCATAATTCTTCTTTTTTTTTCTTGTAATTATTCTTCTAAGAAATGTCTATACATTTTGATTGCCCGGATTCTGATTGGGTCCTTCATTTCAGGGAATCTAATTTTTTTCAGTTCTTTATATAGTGTAGCTATTAGTCCTCTGTCTGAGAAATATCTGGCAAACTTTTCCCATTCTGTAGGCTGTCTCTTTACTCTGTTGGTGGTTTCCTTAGCCGTGTGGAAGCTTTTTAATTCTCTACGATCCCATTTGTTGATTCTTGGTGCTGGTTCCTATGCCACTAGGCTTCTGTCCGGAAAGGCCTTGCCTCCGCCTGTGTCTTCAAGAGTCCTACTGAGTCCATCTCCCAGCAGATTATGTTTCCATTTTAACCTTTCGATCTTTAATTTGTTTCGCATTTAGTTTAATACCTGGTGAGATATATGGGTCTAGAGCTAACCCTCTGCATGTGGACAGCCAGTTTTCCAACCACCATTTAGGAAAGAGGCTGCCTTTCCCGAGTGCGTGTTTGGCCCTTTGTCGAGGGTCAGAGAGCTGAGCGCGCCAGCGGCTTGCTGTGTCGGCGCCCGTCTGCTGCCCCGCACGTCTGCCTCCGGCCGGCGCCACACAGCTTTTACCCTGCAGCTCTGTCAGGTAGCAACGTCTGGGATCAGGATGCGTCCCGCTCACGCTGTGGCCGGGACTGCTTTGGCTATTCTGGGTCTCTTCTTGTCCCATATGAATGTTTTTCAGTTTTTATTTTTTATTAGTGCATTTGCAGTATGTAATGTTTGCATCCCTTTGTGGAGTCCGTGTATGTACAAAACACGTTAACTCTTTCTTCGTCCCTCCCCCTCCTCCCTCCCTCGCTTGGTCCCCTTCCTGTCTGAGAAAGCGCCATCTCCCTGCTTCCTGTTAGCCATCTTTTATTTTGCTCTTTCTTTGTATTTTGGGTTTCTCATGTAAGAGAAACCGCGCAGTATCAAAGCTTGTGTGTCTCCTGTGGTCCGTGAAGAATGTCGCTGGTACTTGCTCCGGGATACCTCCGTCTGCAGCTCAGTCCTGGAGTGCAGCCGCCCTGACCAGACCAGCTCTGCCTGTCCGGGAGCCGCGGGCCTCCTTCCCCTCTCTGTCTCCTTTCACAGAGCACTGTGGTTTCTTTGTAGAGGTCTTCACTTCCCGGGTCAGGTTAACTCCCAGGTATTGTTTTCTTGGTGCGATTGGGAATGTGAAATTTTTTCCTAATGTCTTTCTCAGCGGGTTCATTATTGGTGTAGAAGAACACTATTAATTTTTGTGTGTTGGTTTTTGTGTTTTTGTTTTTGTTTTTTTGAAACAGGGTCTTGCTATGTGTTCAGGCTGGCCTTGAACTCATGATGTAGCCCAGGCTGACCTGGGCAATCCTCCTGCCTCAGCTTCCAGAGTGCTGGGAATCCAGGCATGTGCTACCAGGCTCGGCCTGGTTTTTTGTCATTGTTGTTGTTGTTTGGGTTTTTGGTTTGTTTTTTTTTTTAGACAGGGTCTCACCGTGTAGCCCAGACTGGCCTCAGACTCACAGCAATCCTCCTGCCTCAGCCTCCTGAGTGCTGGGATCACAAGTATATGCCCCTGTGCCTGGCTCTTCATTTTGTTTTTAAAAAGCCCTCCAGCCAGGCATGGCGGTGCACACCCGTGTCCCAGCCAGGGAGGCTGAGGCAGGGGGGTCACTGTGAGTCTGAGGCCAGCCTGGACCTCATAGCGAGGCCGTGTCTTAAGCAAAATGAAGCAAAAATGAAAAGATCCACTTACAATGAAGGCTGGTCCCTGCGTGCCCCTCTCATGTCCCTGGGGCCCCCGGAGCCCTCAGGGCCGATCCTTGCTGCAGCAGGTCTGAGACTGCACTCGACTGGGCGAGACATGGCCCCCAGCCTCCCTCCTCCCAGCAGGGCCGCCACCTCCTGCTCGGACTACAGGCCTGCATCCTTCATCGCTCCTCCAGCATTTATGGAGCACCTACTGTGTGCCGCACACCCCGCCTGTCTTCTTCCTCCCTCCCATGGGAAGGTCCCTTTTACAGCAACCTGGAGCCGGGTGCCCTGGCACACACCTGTGATCCCACCATTCCGGGAAGCTGAGACAGGAGGATTGCAAGTTCAAGCCCAACCTGGGCGATTTAATGAGAGACCCTGTCTCAAAAAATAAAAAGGGCTGGGAATGTAGCACGATGCAAAGGCCCTGGGTTAGGTCTGCAGTACAAGACCGACGGAGTGGGGGCCCTATAAATAATCTGCTAGAAGTCGCCCTCACAGTAAGAGCTCTGAGTAGCATTAGCCCCAGGGGACGGGACAGAGTGGTGTCAGCTGGGAGGCCATGTAGCTGGGCTGCATGATGAGGTGGACACGGCATGGGGCACAGCTGGGTGACAATCCAGGCATGCGACATGACATGTGCAAAGGCCCTGGGGCCAGGTAAGCTGGCTGGAGTGAGGTAGTAAGAGGAGGGCGAAGGGGGCAGGAAGTCATGGGGCCAGGCCTGGCAGGGCCTTGTGGGCTGGTAAGGAAAGGGTGCTGGTTTTACAAGCAAAGGAATCTTCATCCAGGAAATAACTGATGTTTAAGCTTTCAGAAGGCCTGCAGGCTGCCTTGGGGACTGGGGCAGGGCGGGGCTGGAGGGCTGCGGCTGTGGGCCCGCTCCCAGTGCCGTGGGGCAAGAGTCCCTGCTGTGCTGGTGGGAAGGCGTCCCCGAGAACGGGGACAGGGTCTCTGGGGATGGAATCGGGGCAGTGGAGATGCGGGCAGCCTGGACTCGCCTGGCCAGGTGCCTGCTGACCTTGTAGAGGACAGTGCCACACAAGGACAGGGGCAGAGACAGGAAGGACGAGGCCACAAGCTGAGGAACCCTGAGGATTCTCATTGCCACAGAGGCCAGGAGAAGGGCAGGGGGCAGAGTCTCCTTCATGGCCCCCAGAAGGAACCAGGCCAGCCCACACCTTGACTTCACACTTCAACCCCCAGCACTGTGACAGAATAGAGCCCTGTTGTTGGAAGTCGCCCCGTCAGTGGTCCTTTGTTACAACAGCCCTGGATGCTAGGTACAGGAGTCACATGGCTGAATGCCTACAAGGGGGTCACATCATCCAATCCCCAGCCCGGGTGAAGGGAGGATACAGACAGAGCAACAGCTGGGGTTGGCTCAATGAATGTGACTGTCACCTAGATATGTGTGTTGTGGCCGCCGTTCCTGGCCTCAGGTTAGGGCTTCCTACAGGCCTTGGGAAAGACCTGGACACAATGCTAATCTGCCCCTTATGGGATTTTGCCAGTGGCCCTCTCCTGGGTCTCAGTTTCCCCATTCTGGCTTGTTTTTCTTTTTTGTTTTTGTTTTTTTGACATGGGGTCTCGCTGTAGCCCAGGCTAGCCTGGAACTCAAAGCGATCCTCCTGCCTCAGCCTCCCAAGTGCAGGGATGCCAGGCATGTGCCGCCACGCCCAGCTGCCCTGCTCCATATCGCGATGGCGCTCACGTTGCTACTGGGCTCCTGGATGTGTCTGCAAGTCCACCCGCAGCCAGGGGAGAAGCCCGCACAGGCTGCCCCTCGTGCATCCCTTTGTCTACAGAAAATACAAGACACTGCTCAGGAGTATTTATTTCCAACCGGCGAGAGCGCAGGAGGGAGTCCAGGAGGAAGGAGGACAGTCTGGACTCAGTGTCTGGCATCTCTGCAAACCCACAGGGCCTGGAGCAGCGGTGAGCCCGCGGCCCGGGGCGTGACCAGGGCTCACCATGCTGTGCGGCTGGGGGTCTCTCTGAGCACGCCCTGCACCCCAGCGTCCCCGGCCCGCCCAGGGAGGCTCAGTGGGGACAGAGGCGCAGCAGGTCTTGGTGGGTGCACCCGGTGAGGCAGCAGCGCTGCGCGGGGTTGGTGGCCTTTGCCTGCCGGCGCCCGCGGTCATGCCGAAAAGCCTGGGACAGAGGCTGCAGGTCCCCGTCAGCCGCCGGCCAGGAGAGATGCCACGGACGTTCACCTGAGGACAGAGCAGGACTCAGCAGTGACAGAGACCCCAGGGGACGCTGCCACACCATGTGCACATGCAGCGGCCAGCGAGGGACCCCCAAATGCTCATCATGCTGACAAATTAAAAACAGGAGGTACTTTTCGTTGTCATTTGTTTTGAGACAGCATCTCACTGTGTAGTCCGGGTTGGGCTTGAACTCACGGCGACCATCCTGCCTCAGCCTCCTGAGCGCTGGGATGACAGGCGTGCACCACCATCCTCGGCACCAGGAAGCACTTACCAGGCACCTACTGTGTACCCTGCATCTATTAAATGCCCTGGCCGCTCCAGACTCAGTCCCCCACTCAACCCTGGTGCTGTGCACCCCCCACCCCGCCAGAGAATGCCGGGCTCCAGACTCCAATAGCACTGGCGGGCCCAGGAGGCGCCCACACGCGGTCCCGCGCAATCAGTTCTCCCTGGTTTGGATTTGTTCTTTGAGACAGGGTGGGTCTCACTGTGTTCAAAACCGGCCCGAACTCCCTATGTGGTCAGGCTGGCCTTGAGCTGGTGATCCTCCTGCCTCGGCTTCCCGAGCGGTGGGATACCAGTATGGACCACCGAATGCCCCTGGCTGATCATCACGAATTTTTGGCTTACTTTTGATTTTAAACGGATTGCTTTAAACCGGGCATGATGTCACACGCCTGTCATCGCAGCACTCCAGGCGGCTGAGGCAGGAAGATCACACGCGCAAGCCCAGGCTGGACAATTTAGTGACTTCGTGAGACTGTCTCAAATTTTTAAAAATCAGGGAGACCAAACGTTGACATTTTAAATGAAGACAGGACCCCAAGGCTGGGGACGCGGCCGCCCATCGGTCCCCCATCCCCAGCGCGCGCTCGCCGCCCCACTCACCGCCCCCGGCCGCGGGCTCCCGGGTCTCGCGGGACCATCGCGGACCCCCGCACACGCGCACCAGCGCGCGCAGGAGGTTGCGGCCGCAGAGCTGGTCGCGCGCCTCGGGAGCGCGCGGGGCCCCCTGCGTCGGCGCGGCGAGCGGCGGCAGCGGCAGCAGCACCAGCAGCAGCAGCAGCGCGCGCGGCTCCATGACGGCGGCTGCGGCGGCGGCCCGGTGCGCGCGCGCTCTTTATAGCCCGGGCCGCTGGGCCTTGGCGGAGAACACAGCGATCCGCTGGGCGGCCCGGGCCGGGTCAAGGGTGGGGTCAGGGCAGGAGCTTGTCCGGGCTGTGGCTCAGCGTGCATCTCCCCTGCGGAGCACTGCGCAAGGGGTCTCGCCACCGCCACGACCATTTTAGAGAAGCGAAAACAGCTACTCGGGAGGCTGAGGCAGGAGGATCTACGCGAATTTGAGGTCAGCCTGGGCCACACAGTGAGTTCAAGGCCGGCTTGGACTGCATAGCGAGACAGATAGATAGATGATAGATAGATAGATAGATAGATGATAGATACATAGATAGATAGATAGAGAGAGATGAAAACAACCAGATACTGTGGCACAGGCTGAGGCATGAGGATTTCGAGTTGCAGCCCACCCTTTGCAAAACAATTTAGCAAAACCGTGCCTCAAAAAATAAAAGGGCTGGGCTGCCAGATCGCTTGTCCAGCACGCGCGAAGTTCTGGGCTCCGTCCCCAGAATGGGGCAGGGCTCCTACACGACCAGGGGGATCAAAACCAAGTCGTGCCTGTTACCGTACAAATAAGGAAACTGAGGCTCAGAGAGAGGACCCCAGACTCTCCTAAGGTCACGGGAGCTGAGCTGAGCCCCCCACCTCGACTTCCCACACGGGGCCCCTGGGCTGGGCAGGGCTGGAGTCCCTGCCGGGGCTCCCGTCTGGTCTCTCTCCAGCCTGCCCCGCCCCTCCCCCGGACCCGAGCACACTGTTCCTTCTGCCCAGCTGCGCCTGTGATCCCAGCCGCCCGGGGTGCAGCCAAGGCCGCAGCCGGGCCAGAGGACGGGAGCGTCCAGCGCCCGGCCAAGGCCTCGCCGGCTGCGCCTCCTCCCCCGCTGCCCTGGGACCCCACCGTGCCCCCATCCCTGCTGCAGTCCAACCGCATTCCTCCCAGCCTCCCCACAGCCCAAGTCCAGCCACAAAGCATCACTGCCGTTGAACTCCTTTATCCATTCTACAAACACCCTCAGAGCCCACTCTGCGCCCACCACACTCAGGCCTCGGGCCAGCCCCCGAGGAGCCCCCACAGCAGGGGGACAGAAATGGACACAAACACTGCCTCAGCCCCAGGCAGGAGGCACAGCAGCAATGCGGGCACCCAAGGAAAAACTTCAAGGACACGACAACTGGGGCCTTGAGGGATGAATAAGAGTCTTCCAGGCTGCTGGCAAGGGCACCGCCCCGTGAGAGGTCTTCATGAGGCCCAAGGTCACACTGCAGGGTGCAGAGACAACGCAGAGACTGAGGGTACAGGGGAGACAGGGCACGAGTCTGCCCTCGGGACTGGCCAGCAGGCCGGAGGCACCGGGTCACATCCTGCCGCTACCCTCGGCTTCTGCTCCACAGCGCCTCCAGCTGGGGGCCCAGGTCGCTGAAGGTCGGCCGGTCCTGCGGGCTGGGCGCCCAGCAGCGGCTCATGAGCTCATGGACCTGGGGGCGGGGGGACAGCGGGCCAGGCTTGAGCATCGAGACCAGCGCGGCCCCCGGGGCCTCTCACGGCTCCCTGGGACTCTACCGACGCGCGGGAGCCCTGCCCGGCCCTACCCGCAGGGCCCAGCCCTCTCCTCCTGCAGCCCCCTGGTGCCTGCCTGACCCCGTGCCGCACCCATCGTTTCCCCGTTCGTGTCTTCCAAGGTCTTTTGCTGTTGCTGCTGTTAGTACACTCCAGCTCTTCTTACTTTTTAAGACACAGTTTCACTGAGTTGACCTGGCTGTCCTGGAATATGCGCATTGCAACCCTCCCTCCTCAGCCTCCCAAGTAGCGGGACGGGGGCGAGCGCGTGCCCGGCTCACTTCTCACACCTGCCTCTCCAGCGTTCTTCACTTCCACCGGTCACTGGGAGGGCCACGCAGCCGGGTCCCCAGCGCCCAGGTCAGGCCACTCAGTAAGTGGCCCGAGTGAAGAACTTTGTTTACTTATTTTGGTTTTTTGAGACCGGGTCTTGCTATGTAGTCCAGGCTGGTTTTGAACTTGCGATACTCCTGCCTCAGCCTCCCGAGCTGAGTGAATAAACTTACATGAATGAAGGCAGCATGCCAGACACTGAGCCCAGAGTTACAAGTGTGAACCCTAAAATCACCCCTATTTGTGGACCCCCCCAAAGGCCCTGACTAGTCTGCTCCTCACCCTATAACATCCTACCATGCCCATTTTGGAAATAGGCAAACTGAGGCTCAAACATATTTTGGACTTGCCACACCCGTTTGTCACATGCTCCCACTGCCCACTGTCAACCAAAGGCAAGAGCCTCGGAGGGGTCTAGGCCCAGGCACGTGCAGACAGGGAAACTGAGGCAGGCCTGCTCACCTCCGCAGGGCAGGCGGCGGGTACAGGCAGCCTGCGCCCCTCGGCTAGCAGCTCCAGCAGGCGGCACAGGGCGGGGGCATCGCGCTCACTGCCCATCATGCGCAGGAATTCCTGGGGGACAGCATGGGGGACAGCGTGGGGGGCAGCGCAGGGGCAGCGTGGGGCAGCGCCCCCCCCACTGGGCGCACGGGGCGACACTCACGGCCGAGGGGCTGCAGGCCGGGTCTCCGAAGGTGAAGAGCTCGTAGAGCACCACGCCGAAGCTCCACACGTCCGACTGGCGCGAGAAGACGCTGTCCGCCAAGGACTCGGGCGCAAACCTGCGGTCAGGAGCGGAAGTCAGCGACTGGCATCAGTTTCCCGCCTGGCACAGCCCCAGCTGTGGGAGGAGGCGGGCCGGCCCTGAGGGGCAGGAAGTGGGCACAACTAGGGCCTGAGATGGGCGGGGCAGGTGGCGGGCGGTGGGCGGGGCGATGCGGAG
>PVJO010019919.1:0-33196 GCA_004026905.1 Hystrix cristata
ACTTGAAAGTAGGTCAACAGAAATAATACAAACCAGGAGGAAAAAGATAGAAGGGCAGGCAGAAAGGCGGGATTCAGAACAGAGCATCCAAGATCTAACCCACCAACTGGAGTCATAGAAGGAGATGAGGGAGAAACAGAACAGAAGAGACAATGACAGTAGCACTCCACTAGCATGCACAAGGCCATGGGTTTGATCCCTGACTAAAAAAGAGAGAAAAGATATAAAGACAGAATTTCCCCAAAACAACAAGTTTTCAAATCACCAAGAATCTCAGAGAACACCAGGCAAGAAAAAGATGCACACATATAAACAGCAGAAGAAAAGTCATGCCATAGCACATTCAAACTGCTGAAAACCGAAGCTATAGAGAAAATCTTAAAGACAATCAGAGAAAGACATCACATATACAAAGAAAAAGTTAAGATTTACAGGCAATTTCCCATCAGGAACTATACAAGGTAGACAATACCTTTAAAGTGCTAAAAGAAAAAAACAGTCAACTTGGAATTCTTTTTTTTTTTTTTTGGTGCCGGGAATCGAACTCAGGGCCTTGCACTTTTAGGCAAGCACTCTAACCACTGAGCCAAATCCCCAGCCCCTGGAATTCTTTTTTTTGAGATAGGGTCTTGCTCCCCTACCCAGGCTCCAGGCTGTGCTGAAATTTATGATTCTCCCAGAGTGCTGGGATTACAGCAGCTTACCACCACACCCTGCTTCAATTCAGAATTCTATACTCAGTTAAAATACCTTCTCTCCAAGATGCAAGTAATGAGTGATATTTTAGAGGAATAGGTCTTTTATATTTATCATCACATTAACCATTTTTGGTTAAGACCAAGTTTTGGTCTGGGTCCATATTCACTCTACCTGAGGAACTGCCCTAACATTTCTTGTAACTCAGATCTGTGGGTAATGAACCACAGATAAAGCAAAAATAGCAGCAGTATAGAGGCTTGTAGCATGTGTTAAAGTAAAAATGAATGAAAACGGAGTACAAAAGATGAAAGGCTTTTATGATGCCTGTGAATTAGTACAATATTTTTAAAGATAGACTGTTGTTAAAGATGTGTTTTGAGGGACTGGAGATTTAGCTCAATGGTTAGAGTGCTTGCTACCCCTGAGTTCAATCCCCAGCACCAAAAAAAAAAGATATATTTTGAGCTAGGCATGATGGCACATGCCTGTAATTCCAGAACTCTGGGAGGGTGAAACAGGAGGATGGCAATTTTGAGCCTATCTTGGGCAACTTAATGAGACTGTCTCAAAATAGAAAATAAATTGGGCAGAGTGGGGCGGAGACAGGTTGAGACAAGGTCTTGCTATGTAGTTCAGGTTGGCCTTGAACTCATGACGATCCTCCTGCCTCAGCCTCTCAAATTCTGGGATTACAGGTGCATGCCACCCCTCCCTGACTAAAATAAAAAAAAAATTTAAAGGGCTGGGGATGTTAGCTTAGTATAAAAACCCTGTGTTCAATCCCTAGTATCACCACCATGTATACACACACCAAAAAGCATTTTGCTAACCCTCAGGCAAAAAGTACATTTTTTGGGGGCGGTGCTGGGTATTGAACTCAGGGCCTTGTGCTTGTTAGGCAAGAGCTCTACCCCTGAGCTAAATCCCCAATCCCCAAAAGTACATTTTTAAAAAAGAGATTATTATAGTTGGGCATGGTAGCACATGCATATATCCCAGCTACTTTGGAAACTAGTTCTCAAGTTCAAGGGCAGCCAGGACAACTTAGCAAGACTCTGGGTTTGTGTAGAGAGTGTGTGTGTGTGTATGTGTGTGTGTGTGTGTGTGTGTGTGTGTGGCAGACAGAGAAAGAGAGAGAGATTATAATAGGGATAAAAGGAGACTCATTAAAAAATAGAATTTTGTCTTAAACTTTGTTTATCTGAAGGTGAAACTCAATGAACTTGGAATCAAGAGAGCTAAATTCAAATCCCTTATGTGTCACTCACTGGTTCTGTGACCTTCAGGCCCCTGCCCCACCTGTAAACTGCAGCCACAAGTCATGTCAGATAGGTCTGAGCTCTGATGGCTTGTGGGGACACGAGGGCAAAGGCAGTACAGTTCTCCAGGGCCCTCCAACCTATACTCAGCTACCTTAAAAATCTGGTATTGGGTGATGCATTAGTACCTTCTAGGCAGTCCCCCGGGACCCACCAAGAAGACCTGTGTGAGCTGCTTGGTGGGCAAACTCACAGCACAATACAAAATCATATCCATGAAGTTGAAAGCCTAGACCAGTGATGGCGAACCTGTGGCACACGTGCCACAGCAGGATGTCTGCATCACTGAACACTCTAAAAGATTCACCATCACTGGCCTAGACTCTGGATGATCAGACTGGAGAGGTAAATTTTGCTCTATCACTTACTAGCCCTGAGAGACTATGCAAATGCCATAATTCCTTACACTTCAGTTTCCCTGAATGTAAAGCTGTTGTAATACAAGTGCTTAGTTAAGAGAATTATCACAAAGATTACATAGGTTAGCGCACACACAGTACTTGAATCAGTGCCCAACATGTAGTAAGTGTTCATGAAATGTCAGCTCAATCATCTGACATTTCAGAGACCCTGGATATATTTTATTACAAATGTAGATTTAGTTCTAAACAAGCACAGGGTTTTGCTGATGCCCTACTGACGCTAGTGCCTGAGCAGCAGCATGCTGATAGAGTGGTAAGCAGTTCCCAAACCCTCACACAGGCTCATCTAAGCAGGCTGACCCACACTGAGGCACACTGAGAACCAACCCATGCTCCAAACCCTGCCCTGCTGCTCTGGCCTCCTGGCTCATGTCTCGTCATCCACCAGGGTTTGGGGACAGTGGCCTTATTGGCAGCACAGTATATCTACAAAGCCCTTCCTTCATAGCTGCTGTTGCAGTGTCCATTGCCCAGTAACTGATGGGTCGCAAGTATCAGCTAGGCTGAAAGAACAGTAAGAACAGGGGACTTGGGCAATGTATGGGACCCAAGCTGGGACCAAGGTGACTGGACCCTCTGCCTCACACTCTGCAGAGGGCTCTTCCCTCACTTGCAAGGCCAAACTCCAATCAATAGGCACCAAACAGAGGTTAGAAGCAGGTCTGCAGCCCTCAAAAGAGATTCCAAACCTGAATTCCCATTGTGAAGGAATCACGTCTCCCTCAGGAGAGGTAGGCAGTCCACTTGCTGATCCTGTGGGAAGGCAGGCCCAGCAATGGAGACCCTTAAGGTTTAGGAGCTACACAGTCACTGCCGGAGCTCCAAACTCAGTGTCCAGGCCCCCCATTCCAGTCTCTAATCTGAAAATTACAGGCTAAGTACCTTAGCTGGATGATTTTGCTACTTTAAGGCCCCCAATTCATGGCTTTAAAGACAATTTTCACTGTCTCCCTACCTCTGCCCTTGACACAGATTGGCTTCCCCCCAGGGGCCTGGCCTAGTGGCTGGCACACTTGAATGACAGCCCAGTGATACATCCTTTCCTGCAGCATTCTCCTTGGCCCTGACATAGATGGCTTAGACAATGCTTGAGAGACCTTAGTCTCCAAAAGATAGCAGAGCATGCCCGTGCAGCTTAGGTCTCTCTAAGAACCACACCAGGGCGAGCTCTTCTCAGTCACCATAAGACCAGCTGAAGTCACTGTAGGCTGAGCACCACACTCTTCAGTGAGCTCCAGGAAACAGGCCTCGCCAGGATGATCTCACCCACTGGCACACTGCCCCACAAGCTCACTGGCTCATAAGCTGTTGGGCTCCGGGCCTAAAGGAATCACCAGTTTAGTAGGATCCCGGCTGTGATCATTAGGAAAACTGAGGATTGACTTAAGCAAACGGGTATTTACTCCCAATGTGCTAATGCCCATTTGATGCTGTAATGTGAGAGGACCACTGATCTGCCAGAGTGTACAGGGAAGGCAGCCAGATCTCACCAGGAACCATGTCACATGGGCAAGACAGGATAGCCTGTCATGCTGCAGGGCTTTTGTACCCTTAAGCAACAGCCAATTAAGCGGGGACTTTCCTGAGCCTCTTTTAAAATAACACCCACAGCAACAAGAACCACAGTAGAAGAGCAGAATATGCAGGGGCTGAGGGACCCAACAGGGACAGACTATTGACAGTACTTTCTCAGGCCCATCCCCAGTCCTCTCAAACACTATGACAGAACCTAGAATGGCCAACCCTCTGAAAGTCTGCAAAGCAGAGACAGGCATCGACCCTGGGGCACTGTGGCAATTCTGGACAAGCCCTCATCTCAAGGATAATCACAGTACCAAAGAAAGACAGCCTTAATGGAGCCAAAGTCAATATGGTCCTGTGGGACTACCTCTAGTCACAATGTTGGGACAAAACTGGTGAGGCACAGGTCATGTACACTGACAGCAGAGGCAAACCTGTGAAGCAAGAGCGTCAGGGAAGTATGGGCCAAGACTCCTACCAAATCCTAGGGTGCTGGTACCACAAGAGGAACTCTGGGGAATTCTGTGCCTCAGAAATAGAGGACAAATACATCTCTTCAAACGAGAGCCACCAACAGGACTCAAGGACCAGGGTTCAAGTTTCTCTCTGCTTCTTTCAAGTTCTGTGGGTCTAAAAGGGTAGGCACATACTGATTAAAAATGGCTCTGATCGGGGCTTGGGATTTAGCTCAGTGGTTAGAGTGCTTGCCTTACAAGCACAAGGCCCTGAGTTCAATCACCAGCACCAAAGAAAAAAAAATAGCTCTGATTTTTAAATTCTAAGAACCAATCCAAGGTTTCACACTAAGAAGCTGGTCAGAAGGAAAATCAACTTTCCTTTCTTTTACATTGAAAGGATAAAAAAGATGAATGAAAAGTCTCTTAAAGAATGGTTCTATCTACCCAGGCAGAGGGCAGCTCCTGTCTCTCCGATCATGGTGAATCTGACCCTTCCCTGGTACAGCTGACTGAGGACTTCAGCGAGCCACAGACAAAATGATGGTGGAAGAAGTTTGCCAGGAGAACCAGAGAGTATGTAAAAAAAGCCTTTCCTACCAGCAGGTGGACTGCTGGGGATGGGACAGCTCAAGGCTGGGCAGGATGAGGCAGGGAAGAAAACAGTCACGGTGCTAGGAAGAAGTTCTTAGAGAACATGAGGCTAGCCTGAGACACCCAGAGCTGGATGGACTGGCTGGGCAGGCAGTAAGGAGGACTGTGCAGCCCAGGGCAGCCCCTTTCTTCCTCCTCTGGAAAGCTCCACCGCAGGGAAGGACAGGAAAGGGATGCTGCTGATTGCTGTCCTCTCCTCACTCCAAGCAGGCTTTTATGCAGGGTCATCTCTCACGCACCAGGTCCATAGCCACAGAAGGGCCAGTGAACCCAGAGAAAGGGAAATAGGGGAAACTGCTGGGAGAACAGGGGCAAAGGTTTCTGAGGTGGGACTCTCCTGCCTATCAGCTTCATGCTTTTGGGCAAGGATTCACCCTCCCTGAGCCACATTCTACCTGCCTCTATCAGCTCAATTCAGTCTGATGTTTCCCATGTACACTGGTAGAGGAACATGGAGAATGTACAGGTGGGTGTGGAGGGGGGATTCTGGCTAAGGAAGCACACGCCTTCCAGTTGGTTACTAGATGAACTTTCAGGTTTGCTCTAGTCCCACCTCTTCCACAAAGTGGCTCCAGATATTGCAGACCTTATCTAGAATCCCACAGCTGAGGGTCCAAAAGGGATTGACATATAACTTTGTGTGTTAATGCCCTGTGCTGAGCACTCAACAGACCAGGTAGGTCTGCTGATCCTTTGCAGACAGAGGCTGCCAACCCTGGTGACAGAGATTCTCTTGTCTTGCCTGACGTGGCAAAGGAGGGCCAGTGGTGGAGGGAGAAAGGCAAGTAGGGCTGATCGTTATCCTGACTCAGCTCCCGCCTGGAGTTTCTATGGAAGGGCCTGGGAACAAGGGTTTTCTGGGTGCCCTGGTTCTGACCCAGGGAAAGACACCAACTAAAAGTTGGGTTTTTTTTGTTGTTGTTGTTTTAGGGCACTGGGGAGCAAACTCAGGGCCTTGCACTTGCTAGGCAAGCGCCCTACCACTGAGCTAAATCCCCAGCCCCTAATGAAAAGTTTTTGACCTAGGACAGCTGGACTCAGCCCAAACTTTCCAGGGCTGGGTAGGAAGGACCTTGCAGGGAAACAGCACAGTGAGTGGGACCTGCAGGGACTATCTATAGCCTGACCTAACCCCAAGTCTCAGGAGCTGAGGGAGGATTTCTTTAAGGAGCTGCCTAGAAGCCAACAGGAAAAATGACTGGCACCAACAAGCAGGCTGCAGGCTGGCCCTGCTCTCCTTTTCAGGTTATTGTAAAATTCTGCTTGCACTGAAAAGTTCTCGTGTAATTAGTATTTGTGGCAAGATTATTAACATTTGGGGGTTGGGGATTTAACTCAGTGGTAGAGCACTTGCCTAGCAAGGACAAGGCCCTGAGTTCCATCCCCAGCACCGCCCCCCAAAAAGATTATAAACATTTGAACTTCTTACTGGTGGTCACTGCAACATTTCACACTGATGTATGTGGACCACTCTATCCTCTCCTCTCTGAATCCACAGCATGAAGTGTAGCTGCGAGCCTCGAAGCCCTAGCACCTCCCACTTCCAGAGCGGGACTCGAAGGAATGAGAGGTGGCTCAGAACAGGGAGAGGGAGCAGGCCTGGTGAAAAACAGCAGCCCATCCCACTTGCCATGAGAGCTGGCTGGGTTGTCTTTCTTCATCTAGGTTTAACTTGGCTAAAAACCCTTGCATAACCCCAATACTCCCAGGCTAGCCTAGAAGAGCTGTTTAGTTACAAGATGCAAGTTTCCAGTCTCACTTTAAATATGTTTGTGCCATTTGCTCCAGCAGTAAGAATGACAAAACTCACAGCTGTTTATTCCATCAGCTCAGGTCAATGAGAGTCCAAGAAAAAAGACATGTGGTTGTACCATTAGAGATTGTAGTGGCTCTGACTGGTAAACCCTGAAAAGATCTCAGATGTCCCGCCAAATGAAAAGCAACAAGTTTCTAAGAATCAAAAACTTGGGTGAGGGGCTGGGGATTTAGTTCAGTGGTTAGAGTGCTTGCCTTGCAAGCGCAAGGCCCTGAGTTCGATCCCCAGCACAAAAAAAAAAAAAAAACAAAAAAAAACAAAAACAAAACTTGGGTGAAATCACTATGTTGAGAAATTTTTCAACTGGACAAAATCTGTTCCAGTTGGTCTCTGCCAGTCACTAGAAAAGGACACGTCCACCAAGAACAAGGCTGGAGGGGCTGGGGATTTAGCTCAGTGGTAGAGCCCTTGTCTAGCAAATACAAGGCCCTGAGTTCAATCCCCAGTACCCCACCACCACCAAAAAAAGAGCAAGGCCAGACATTCAGGATGGAGGTGCCCATGGCAGGTTGAGGAGACTGGACAGACACCAAAGAGATACCAGAAACCAAGGGGTCCCCAAAGAAAGAGGCAGATGCATGTCAGAAAGCAGGGCATTCAGTGATCAGGAGAGCATCACCAGGGAGACCAAGCTGTGTCCCTGCCCCTTCACAGCCAGTGCAGTACCAGGCACCTGAAAGCCACAACATACTCAGCCAGACATTGGTGCTGCCCTGCAGGGAGCAGGATACTCACAGCAGGGAGAAGACAGCTCCATGATGCCTCTCTCACTGTGTGCCTTGTGCCAGGGAAGACATTGACTGGGGGGCTCTCGACAGGCTCTCACACGTTTCCTAACCCAGGCCAGCGGGCAGCCTACTCTGGACATAAATGCCAGGAGAAGAGGAGCAGCTGTTAGGCAAGCTGGCATCCCACGGCCATCTGATGAGTTTCCTAGGAAGGCTCCTTAGACAGGATGAAGGGGAGAATCTGCCTGCCTTAGAACCAAGAGAAAGGCCCTGTGACTGTGTCATTCTCCTACCGTCTACAGGAAGGAGCCCACCCCTTGGGGCCCAGCTGCTCTCCCAACCCCTTTCCCCACAAAGTCTCTTTTGTGCCTACCCTAGTTACCTAAGCATCCAGATGCTGCAGAACTCTCCAACCCCAAGCCTTGGTCTCCCCTTCCCCCACCCACAGTGGCCTATAGCCTTCCACCTACAGAGGCCTGCAAGCCTCTCTATCTCCAGGAAGGCCTCCCAACCCACCACCCCCCAGAGCTTGCTCCCTCCTGCCAGCTCATACCACTAACCACTGCCCCAAGGCACCACCTATGGAAACAGATCCAAGCTGGCAGCAGGGATCAGGGCATCCTCATGTCTGTTTTCCCCACAGTGCCCTCTTCCCAGCCTGTACACAGCAGCTGGTCAGTGAATGCCATGAACAGCTATGGTCCCAAGAGATTTTCAGAAAGGTGAGAATAAGAGGGAGAGCAAAGGGAGCCAGTGGCTCTGCCCCTCAACAGTCTCCTCATTCCCTACCCCATGAGGAACAAGCAGAACAGCTTGATGTTCCCTGAGAGTGTCTCCCATGCTGAGAAGGTCTGTTTACAGAAGTGTAATACTCCTACCAGAAACTGACCTACCCATGGTCCTAAGAAGGGAGGCCACCAGGCAGAGACAAGGCCAGGGCTGACTGCCACTTGTAGCTCCTGGCCCTGTACAGCTTGGCCACCATGGACTGCAGACAGAGGGCCACCTCAGAGGGTCTCGGCTACTCTCAGAATGTGGTATCTTAAGAGTTTCTTGCCTTTGTTATTTTTTTAAAGCAAGAAAAGAGCAAAGCAATGGAAATACAGGACTAAGCCACCTGACAGGCAGGTGGATAGGTGATCGGGGGTAGAGACCACCACAGCCTCTGCATTGGCCAGAACTGAGAATATGGGCCATAGGCAGAAGCAAGCACATCAAACACACACTCTCCAAATCACAGGACCAGTGGATATGAAGGTGCTCCTGGTCACAGGGGAAGCAGGGAGCCGGACTCAGGGCTGAGCATGCGGTCTGCGCTGTTCCCCAAAGCGAGCCGTGACAGGTGCAAGCAGAAAGACAAAGCCTGGAGAACAGAGTGTGGTCAGGGTTAGGGGCAGCACGGGCAATATTGGTGGAGGCAACGTGGGGCCAAACAGGCAAGGATGAGCACAGACAGCACACAACAGATGGTGACAGCATGGTGGGTGAGGATGGATGGCTATGAAGGGGGTTTGGTACAGGATACCCTAGGCTCTCTGGGAAGGTGCACACTGTATAAACTGAGGTGCGGGGCAACATCAGAGGCTCCTCCAGCAGCCCTGGGCTCCAGTGGGCGTCAGCTGCAACCATGGAAACCAGCCCCCAAGGCACCCACTCTATTCCCCGATACCCCCACAACTCATAGTAAACCAATGCACCGCTCAGACCCTGGCTAAGCTTTCTCCTCAGGAAGGCCTTCCACATCTAGCCAGGCCAGGTCTCTCTGGAACAGGCAAACTCACCTCTCCAGGGCTGGCTTTAGTTGTACCCAACCCTCAGCTATATAACTGACTGACTCACACCTGCCTCCTCTAAGCTTGCAGCAGGAAGCATGGCTGCCCTGTGCACCCTGCACAGTACTGACAGAACACCTGGATGGATGTGGTTACAGGCTGGGGAAAGAGCTCTTGAGAACGCCACAGGGTAGGCCTCTGACTTCTGACATCCTTCCTGGCTTTGGCATTCTGAAGTAACATGGAGCATGACAGGTAGATACTGCATCTTAGACCAACAGAGCTGCTACACACATATCCCAAAGATTGGCCAAGTCAGACCAAATAAAGGCCCAAGCCATTTGGGAACAGCCCTGTTCCCTGGGTCCTCCACTGAGGCAAAATGGTGGGAAGTGCACGTAGATGTAATCCATCAGGTCAGTCAGTGCAGGTTTCCTCCTACCCATGCACAAAGTGGCCTGAGCGGAAGGAGACAGAATTCATTCTCTCACAGCTGTCTTGACTGTAGGAAGCCCTGGATGGGTGCCTACCTGTCCTCAGCTAGGTTTCTTCTCCAGGTAACAAGGACACAGTCAAGCCTACAAGGCAACTGAGAAAATGGAAATGTGCTACTACCCTGGAGCCTGGAGCCTGACATGGAACAAGCACAAAGTGCTGTGTAGAAGGGTCTAATTACACACGCATCCATGTGCACATATACCATGTGTACACACATCACACACACATGTGCCCACACATCAACACTGCATGTGGACGAGGGGTACAGAGTCTGTCTCTCAGCTTGGCCAGAGTGTCCCTTCTCAGGTCAGCTAGAGGTGTCTTCCTGGCTTCCTTGAGAAGAGCTGGCCATGATGAACAGCTGTGGTGGTAACAGAACAGCCCCAGGGGCCGATTCCAGATGCTTTCATCAAGTTGCTAATGGGCAGCAGGTAGCACAAGGCTGCAGGTGAGGGAAGTTTAGAGTGATCCTAAGTCCTGCGAGATAGCTTTTTAGCAAATGTCAAGTTACCTATATACACCTGGAACTATTTTTCTAACTCGTCTATCAAATCACAATTGACTCCAGCTGATTTCTATTTTTGACACAAAGATGTACAGTACTAAACGGGGGAAGTGGCCCTAATGCCAGGTCTCCTAACAACACTCAAGGCAAGTCCTAATGCTTAGTTTCCTCTCCCACTGGTGGCAAATTAATTAGCCTAAGAAAGATTCAGTGAGGCAGGAGACTGGAACCCAGAAAGTGCAATGCCTGGGCCCATGCAAGGCTGCTGCTTCAAATGGCACTGGCTGCCTATCTTTTCTTTTCTTTCTTTCTATCTATCTATCTAGCTAGCTATTTATTGAACTCAGGGCCTTGTACTTGCTAGGCAAGCACTCTACCACTCGAGCTAAATCCCCAGCCCCTTATTTTATTTTCTGAGACAGTATCTCGCCAGGTAGTTCAGACTAGCCTTGAGCTCACTATGTAGCCCAGGCTGGCCTCGAACTCTCGGTGATCCTCTTGCCTCAGCCTCCCAAGTGCTGGGATTACAGGTGTGTGCCACCATGCCCAGCTTGGCTGCTTATCTTTCGAGGTCACACCACTGGCTGGACAGTTGGTTGCAAACTGAGGGGGATAGGCCCCAGAGCCAGGGCTCCTCCCTCTCAGTGTTGCTACCCATTTCTCATCTCGCCTTCACTGACGATCTGAAGAACTTTAGGAGAAGGCCACAATATTAAGCACTTTTGCTTAATACCCATGAGGCAAACACTTTCCCATTCTACATAGAAGAAAACAGATCAGAGAGGCAGTGACCAAGTGTGCTGAGCACATAAGCAATGGAACCAGGACTGGAACACAGAAGTTTCTGACCCCAGGCTCTCTTCTACTCTTGCCTCCTCATCTGACCTTAAGTGGCTCCCTGAAGCCAGTGGCACCAGGGCTAGAAGCACTCATCATCCATCTTGCACTGAGAGAGCTTGGCTATAACTTGCAAGGGGTGCTAATGCCCCTCTCTTTAGGAGAGCTGAGGCTGGTCTCAGGGTGAGAAGCTCAGTTGAATGCATAAGCCACATGTTCTTCTCCCAGGGATGGGTCAGGAAACAGGAGCAGCATTGGGCAGCATGGTCTCTTGAGGCTACCAGCAAATCCCCTGATACTGCAATTGCCTGTTTCTGCCTGGAGCCTGGACCTGTCCCTAGGAACCAGTGCCACTGCTGAAAGGACCGCTGCGGCATTTGAAGTTCATGGCTATTTTAGGGTTTCAAACATTTCCTGTTGCAGACAGTTTTGTCTCAGAGCTAAGGAGGGTGAAGAGGCCAAGGGTTCTGAAAGTACTGTGCTCCCAGTACACCAGGACTGGGACTGGGTGATGCCAACAGTTCCATACTACCGACAATAATCAGTCTGAAAACAATGGAAACATTTGAACTTATATACAAATCAATTTTCCTCTGCAACCTTCTAGAATAAACATTTATGCTGGCACCTGGACCTGCCATGCCCTGCACTCTGCAGCGGCTCCCTCACAGGTGCATGCACACCATGTGCCTGCATGGGAGAGATAGGCAGTCAGTGCCAGGTGGCAGCATGGTGCCCCTTCTGAAGCACTCCTGCTTCCTCCTTTCCCTGCTCCTGGAGGTGTTCTCAGCCCTAAGGGATGACAGCCAAGTCCCTGATGTCTGCAGCCCGAGCTAGGCAGGAGGCTGCAGGCCCAGTGCTAGTGCTCCCCAGTCCAGGAGTGCACAAGCAGGGTCACATGCCATGTGGACACCCATGAAAGGAAGTCCTCCCCCTGAAAACTTTGGCATGGTGCTAAATCCTCACAGGAAGTACCTGGCAGAAACTAACTCCCAGAGGAAGGATTTACTGTTAATGTGTTTTCACTATTTTCTCAAGAGTAAAAGGTTGGAACGGGGTGGTTCCCAGATTAACTTGAGTTAACGAAGAAGGGAGAGAGGATCTTACTCAGGGAATGTCTGCAGAACTGAAGACTGGAAGAGTGGGCAGTCAGCCCCTCTGCTTCTGCTCAACATTCTAAGGCAGGTAAGGCAGGTGGAGCACCGCCAATGCCCAGGCTGGGGTAAAGACACAACACTGGTGGGCGGTGATGGAGACATGCAGCACACACATAGATCCTCAGCCTCTCTCTCAACACACATGCTGCAGACCCAAATCAAACCCAGGAGGGAATACTGCAAGTCTCCTGTCCTTTTGGGAGGGCACCAACTCCTATTCCCAGAGAAGCCGAGCCCTGGCCACCCTGTCATCCTTTACTAGTGCTTCTCTAAGCCTGCTCTCTTGGCTCAGCAAGCTGGGGGCAGATGCCCATGCTGTTGAGGAACCTGTACACTGGGCGAGACTTCAGCAAGGATATTAGAGCCAAGGTGGTGGGGCTCCCAGCTCCCTTCCACCCAGATTTGTGCTGGATCGCAACTTCAAGGATACCATGGTGCCTGAAAGGCCTATCCTTCCTCTGAGAAACCACTCTACACAGGCCACCTGGCAAGAGGCACAGCCCTGTGGCTAAACCTAGGAGTATCTCATCCCCCTAGAGAAGGCAGAGCGAGGCCTATTTCTCCACAGTCCAGAGGAGATAAGCAATGTAGGTATCTTTCAGCACTGTTACTACTTCCCCAAGGCTCCATTTCAGTGGCCCTCTACATCCACCAACTTAGCTTATTCCAGCAAGTATTTTGTCACCAGCTTCTCACTGTAAAGGTGGGGAGAACATGAAGAAATCAAGCCACAGGCCAGCATGCAAGCCTTCTAATGTTAGTAAGGGATGTAGCTGAACAGTCGCCACCTGCCCCATCCCACATGGGATGGCCTTGCCCATGGTCTCAGGTGACTCCCATCAACATCCCAGCTGGATACCAGATATCCACAGGTGAGACTTAGCACCCATCATGGTCTTCCCCCACTACTTTCAGGAGGACAGAGCCATAACAATGTGCTGCTAAATGGTGCAGGCCTCACCAAGCTGACTGCCAAGAGTCGCTGTGGGGGGCTTATGGTCTTCCAAATGCCTTTTAAAGGAGAAGTTGCACCCCTATTTTGCAGATGGGAAAATGCAGGCCCCCAAAAATGAGGTGCCTTAGTCCAGACCACCCCTCCCCCAGCTCCCAGGTGGGCAAGCTGGCAGGTGGCGACCCTGAGCATGTCTTGGAAGCACGAGAATCACCGTGAGTCCATGAGGTTAATGAACAGCTGCAACATTGCCCGTGTCACTCCAGACCCAGCACCCCCCCTCACTGAAACAAA
The DNA here is from genome assembly GCA_004026905.1 of Hystrix cristata. NCBI lineage: Eukaryota > Metazoa > Chordata > Mammalia > Rodentia > Hystricidae > Hystrix > Hystrix cristata. The sequence goes on from PVJO010019919.1 coordinate 13,630, forward strand.
GCGACAAAACAAAGTCGCTTGAGCACCCTCCCCATGATTGGTATGCCGCCCTGGGCTGGCAATAGGGAGAACAGGGACTATACCGTCCGGCGTCGCCTGCTGGTGGGGTTTTTTACATTTGACGTAATCGTGGTCAATCGGAGTGGCTGTGTAAGGTGGGGATGTCAGACCTGGGCCAGAGGAGGAGGGGAGGGAGGCTCCGGGGCCCGGCAGTGTCCCAGCTGAAGAGTGGGAGTCCTCGTCCACCAGGCAGGCCTTCTCCCTGTGGGGACAGAAGGTTGGGCATGGGTCAGTCTCCACACTGTAATGAAATGGACATACAACCCATGGGTCAGCACCCTTCCCAAGACTTGCTGCTCCTAAGTATCTTTGGTGGCCCCTACACCATCTAGCTGGTGTTCTCAGAGAAGCCATCGCCACAGCACTATAGAGCCTCTAACTGGATGCTGCCCAACTCTTCTGGCCAGGTTCTGCCAGCATCTCTAGAGGGGTGTCAGGGTTCAGGAGACTTTGCACAGGAGCTGACGAGCCTCTCTGAGGAAGCACCCTAGCACTGCTCCGTACCAACCCAGCACTCTTCTGTATGACAGCCCCATAAATCTATCTCTGACAACTGGGTGGACAGAAACACATCTGCTCTACTGCATGCTCACACCAGTACAAAGATACAGTATCTGCTGCAAAGTCTGAGGAAAAGAAAAAGTACAGACAGCCTCCATGTCCCTGGGAATGCTTACATAAACATAGTGTATCTGGGGCTAGAAAAAATGCAGTCAATAGGGTATATCTCTACAGACTGTGTCCAAGACCTATTATTGAGGGAAAAAGTAAACTCTAGAATAATACCTTCAATCCTTCACTTTTTTAAATTTACTAATTGATTGATTGATTGGGTGCTGGGGATCGAACTCAGTGCCTTGCACTTGCTAGGCAAGCACTCTACCACTGAGCTAAATCCTGAACCCAATAGTTCATTTTCATAAAGGAAATCCCACAATTCTATGTGTTCATCTAAGTATGTACAAACAAAGAAAATGACTTAAGAAATTAAACTGTGTGTAGTGAAAAACTTTGGGGAAGTGAAGATCTGTCATTTTACATTTAGTCTTTATACAATGTAAATGTACATTTACATTTTAGTCTATATATATGTGTGTGTGCCTGAGTTTCCTGTAACCAGGATATATTCGTATATTATTTATATACTTAAAAAATTAAAACAGAATTATGATCAATGAAAGACAACTTTGAAGCCACAGCACCCACCTAGCCAAATTAGCAAGACCTTGTTACAAAATAAAAATTGAAGGGTGGAGGGTGGATGTACGTTAGTGCAAAGGCCCTTGGTTCAATCCCTTGTAAAGGGCAGGGCACAAGACAGACACTTTGTTGTACACTGAGGGCCTCTGGTGAATAAAAATACTTACCTACACCTTCTGAGCAGACTGCACCCACCAAGTTACCCACCACACAGTGTCCAATCACACAGGTCCCGAGGCACTGCAGAGCTGGGCACTGCAGAGCTGAGCACTGTACCCCAGAAGCACATATCACTAGACTAACTGTGGCCATGAACGGATGGCCCTTGGGTAGGGAGCAGGGTTTCTTTGGCATTCAGCTGAGCCCTACACAGTGCCCAGTCAGGCAGGCGTATAGAGATGGGGCAAGCTGAGCCAAACACCGGGTTAGGGACACCTGAAAGGAGTCTGAGCCACAGAGAATACTCATATGAGGGTAAAACTGGGGTCAACCTCAGGCCTCTAAAGGCACCAGGAAAGAGCCCCAGCTTCCTTGAGCTCTCCGGCACCACAAGATGAGCCCATGCCTCCATGCCACTCACAATTTCTTAGGAGAAAAGCAGCATAGCAAGGCTTGGAGGTCACCCACTCTTGGGTAAGGCTCCAGAAACAACCACAGTAAGAGTTCACAAAGAAAAAATTGATCTTCTACAGTGTTCTGCACAGAATAGAGATGTGCTCCAGCACAAGGGATGGGAAGGTGCGAGCTTTTCCCCAGGACTTGAACCTGAGGGTCGGGTAGCACCAGGCAGAGGCCTGGGATGAGGAGACCAGGGACTGCACATGTGCCCTCTCCTCAGATTCAACAGAAGTATCTTGGCCCAGTAATCAGCATTTTCAGACAGGTTCCAGAGACTACTTGAGTTCCAGTTTACCTGGCAGCCACCCTCTGAATACTACTGTAGTAAATGAGCCAGAAGGTCATATTACTCACTTTTCTGAAGCTTTGGGTGTATTCTTCTCCTCACCCCTGGCAAAGGGTCCTTCTGCAGCCTCTTTCATAAAGTTGACCAGGACCTCTGCGCTAACACCAGAATCAGGTTTCCCCAGGAGCTTTAGGATGGAAGCATGGAGCCGGAAGTATACCTAGAAGGACACCTCTGATGTGAGCAGCCTTTCCAAGGCTGACGTTCATTCCACAGGCTAGGCAGCCATACTGGAAACGGGCCCCTGTCCAGGATGCAAGCCACCACTCTGCCTGGTTTTGTTAGCTTTTAAGCCAGCCAACCTATAACTAACTCAAAATAAGTTCTGAAAATTAAAATGGATACCGGCAGCATTCCGGTTAAATTTACCCAGTGATCCAGAGCAATGAGGGTAACAACCCTCTCTGCTCTGTTTACTGGGCACTGCCTCCCACCATGGCATTACTGCTATCTTTGTGCCCATCTCCTGACACAGAAAGAAACTAAGCTTCTACTTCTCTGGACTGTGGATGCCTTGAGGCAGGGACCAGATAGGATACCTGTCTGTATGCCATTCCCTGGGAAGAGCCAAACACCTGCAGGTCTGAACAACCTTTGCTCATGGATGCAGGGTAGGTAAGCAGGCAGAACACTGCATTGGAGAGGGCCCTGTGCCTCCCACCACATTCCTCAGTTTACAAATGGGTGAAGTGAGTTGTCCAAAGTCCCACAGTCAAGAAAGAGCAGGGACCATGTTAAAGCCAGGTCTGTCCTGTCTCCTTTCCTCTACTGCTTCCGTGCAATAGAGGCACTTTCACAGGCAGCTTGAACCACTCTTCCTGTCCAGATGTTGATGTGATATGGCTCTCACCTGTAGCACACACCTCTATGGAGGATATGATAGGTGCCACAGGGGATGAGAACTGCTAGCACCTCAGACCCTGACTCGCAGGCCTCCCCTTACCCTAAGACTATTTTCACCCAAGCGACATCCTGCTGGTCCAGGCCTGGGCAACACTCTAAGGGGGCATCCTGGACAGAGGGAGCTTACATGCAGAGCGCTCTGTGGAGTCCAGAGTAAATGGTACAGCAATTCCATTCTCAGATGCAAGAAACCATCCACACACACCCAAGAGGCCAAACTTGAGGGAAAGCAAAGTGTTCAACTGGAAGGGTTCATCCAGGTGGCAGGTAAAGGATCTTAAATGAAGACTCCATATCACAGGAACTAGGGTATTTCACTTTCGCCAAGGCAAGGTTAAGTTTTTATGAGAAATGTCATTTTTAAAACTCAGTATGCACACTTATCAGCTGACCCAAAGTTACATGATTGTACTGGCTGTGCAGAACAGAATGCCCCTGAAATAAGTTCTGTGCACCTGCACTCCTTCAAGCCAGTGCAGTGTGCCAAAGAGGGCGGGCCACATTCTGAAGCTTCATTTTCTCCTCTGGAAGCCCCTGCTCATCGGCTCTACAGGCAGTAGTAGAAGCCAAAACCCGAAAGAAAGAAAAAAATCACAGAGGAAAAAATGCATTGATATCACTGAAGGCTGGGCCACCTCCTACCACACACTGGATCGGGGCTGCCCGGAGGTGCCATGTCAGGCACAGGCTCAGTAGGATCTGTCCCAGGTCCTCTCCTCGCCTCTCCTCTTCTAGGTCCCTCAGTATTATGCTTTCAAGGAAAAGCAGAGTTCCTCCAGAGTACACAGTGCCAAGTGAATGGCGTGAAAGAACTGTGACAAGGAATGACCTGACATCAGGGCATTTGATAGGAAAACAGTGCTTCCATAACTCTCAACCCCACATCTTGACCCCAAAATGGCCACTATAAACCAACTGGCAGGAATATATTTTAAAATGCAAACTTAAAAATCAAGCGTTTTTTTCGTTAGTGCACAAGACTGGCAAATATTAAAAAGAGGTTCCAGCATGGTTGGAAGAAAGCAGACATAATTTTCCATCAGTATAAACTTTCAGGGCAAGGTGACAGAATGTTAAATTACCCAGCACCTTCAGACATTAGCCCTTGGAAATACTCATGAAGTACTCTCTGATACAGGTGAAGAGACATGCACTGCCTGTGCCCTGTCATGCCAAGCAGAGGAGAGGAAGCCAAACCCATCAAGGGGCTGTACAGATAAATAAACAAGGCCAACCCAACCAATGGACACTAGGATACACTTTCCACTACATTTTGTCCAATGACAGGGCATGCTGAAGAATCATAAGAAAATGTTACTTAGTATTTACTTTTTTTTTTTTCTTTTTGGGAGACAGGGTCTTGCTATATAGTACAGGATAGCTGGCCTCGAATTCATTATGTGGCCCAGGCTGTCCTCAAACTCGTAGCAATCCTCCTGCCTAAGCTTCCCAAGTGCTGGAATTACAGGTATTCTCCACCATGCCTGGCAGTATCTACACATTAACATAAAAAATCTGCACATATAAGGGGCATACCCAAGCTATTACAGGGATTACTTGGGTGGGAGACACTAGGATGATTAGGAACTTTGACATTCTATACCTTTCTGAATTGAGTCTCTTAAAAAAAATACATGTTAATTTTATAATCAGGAAAAACAGAGAAAGGCAGACAAGGAAGCAGCAGGTTCTGCCTAAACAAAAAGCTTGCTGGCCATGCAGGATGGGTAGGGTGTAGGCATGTAGCCTCAGAAAGGGGGAAACTAACATGCTCAGGGCCTTAAGAAGCTTCCAGTCCTGGGCTGAGCCAAGTGTACCTGGGTCTCCATCCATATCCGTGGTTTTTTTGGCCTATAAAATGTGCTAGCCTGCCCCTCAGCACCGCTATGAGCAACAATGAGGACATTCATCAGAAATGTTCTAGGAATCATAAAAGAGAATCCCAGCAATAAAAAACTGCTTTTTTGTTTTTGGTTTGTTTTTGTTTTGTTGTTAGCAGCAGTGAGAAAACCCCAAATCTGGATAGCCCAGGAACAGGCTGGGCCCTTCCTCTGCCAGGCCCGGGTGCGAATGCCCCAGGCACTGAAACATGCTACACTGCACTGACTGTCATGATGTCCGGGTTAGCACAATCTGAGAGTGCTGAGGAAGGTCGATTTGCTCCCAAGAGATAAGAAAAAAAACTGTCCCAGAAGGGATGGTAAGTACCCTTAGAAAAAAACAAGAAAGGCTGTTTTAATTTAATTGCACATGAAGCTGCTGAACACAGAGAAGTTTTCAGTGGGTTTTCCGGGGAGTCACTGGGACCGTGAGTCACGTCCTAAGGAAGTCAGAGAGACCAGCCCACCTGTGCCCTGCCTCCCCACCCTGGGCCAGCACAGTGTCACCTCCAGGGCCTCCATGGCCAGCTCAGGTGGATTGTGGTAGTGGATCTTCTTGGGGTAGCGGGCAGCTTCCTCGTGCAGGTAGTGGCCGGCCTGCCTATAGTGCAGCAGGTAGACGGCTGGTGGCTGCTGCTGCTTCTCAGCCACCTTGCCCAGCATGTAGTGGATAAGCCACTCCTCCTCATCGCCATCCCCCTCGCACCGGGCCGCAGATGTAAAACAGTGCCTCGCTGTCTCCAGCATGCTGTCGCGCCGGCCCTCCATCTGCAATAAGATCGCCAGCCTTAGTGCAAGGCCTAAAACTTTCCAGGGATCACATTTTCTCCTGTATAAAGCCAGCTGACTTATTCCCAAATTTTATTCCTCTCAACAACCCTGAGAACCAGAACTGTTGTCACCATTTCACAGCTAGTGACAATGAGGTGTGGAGAGGCTTGAGGACTCCTCAAAAGCATACACCAAGTAAGACACAGAGCTAAACTCAGGTCATCGCCTGTCAACTCCAGGGTCCTTTTTTCTACCTTCCCCTATAGCACCCAACATTTTATGAGTTTATGAAGATGCCTGCCTGCAAAGGAGAACAAGCAGAGCTAGGGCTGACCCTTTCCAGTTCTGCTCACCTAGACCAGTGAAAGGGTAACACAGCAGTGTGCTCACTGCCTGCAACAGAGGCTCATCTCAGAATGTCCACTTTGGCTGTCCAACATTCTGACTGTCGCAGAAGAGCTGCCATTGGTCTGCAGCCCCAGCCCTGTGGCTCCTTCCGCTTTGCAGGCACAGGTCCTTACTGCAGCCACAGGGGTCAAGGGCGCCTTAGAGAGGAGCCAGTATGCTTGCTCGTTCTTTCTTTCTTTCTTTCTTTTTTTCTTTCCACATCTTTTATTAGTTACATATTGGTTATATAGATTAATAGGTTTCATTTTGGCCAATTTGTATGTGTATACAACATACTTTGATCATTTTCATATCCTCTAACCCAGTAATTACTTTATAAACTCACAATGAGAAGAGGCTGGAGACCTGAGGGCTCAGAGCAGCTGCTTCTGTGGCCCCACACAGACAGTCTTTGCTCTAGCCCCTACTCTGGAAGCTCTAGAATAAAGGAACATATGTGTGCTTGACAGCTGCCAGGGACTACAGAGAAGTGGCTGTCCAGGTTGGAAAGCCTCTGAAAAGCTGACCCTCTGTCCTGGCTGCTTCCATGCTTTGAGTGTGAGAGGTTGCCTGGGGGCACTTGCTGTAAATGCAGACTCCAAGTCAGGGCAGCTTGGATACAGCTCAGGAACCTGTCCTTTACAAGTGCTCTGTGTCCTTAAAGGATACCGAGGAGAGGGTAAGAAATTCTGTTTTACCCAAAATGTGCACACTCTAGTGTGTACTATGCTCTAGTGCTGTAGAGCTGGGTGTTGGGTAAACACCCACTCCAGTGGTGTGGACCTGGGTACTAGGGACTAGGTACTAGGTACACATACTCTTTAAGTGATGTGGAGCTGGGTGCTGGAGATGGCTGAACTAGGCATCCACACTGAACTCTCACAATACTGCTTGGCAGAAGGAATGTTCAGCCTCATTTTGCAGCATACAGTAGTTCGAGCAGTGGCAAACATATGTCCTACAGTCCATCTTTATCAGTTCAGATACAACTCTAGCAGCCAGGGAACTGGGTCCTTGTGACACAATTCAGGGCTGCAAGCTGCCTCTCCAGAGGTGGAAAGAGCCCAGGGAGCACGAGGTAACCTTGTCGAGGCACTATGCATACTGGCGGATTACTGCAGAACACAAGCCCAGCTCTGTATCTCACCATCAGGCCTCTTCAGCACCCTGACCTCCTGGGCGATCTTTCTGGATTATAGTGTTTTACTGCTGTGCTAGCCCAAATATGTCAGTATGGGAGCTAGGGATGTAGTTCAGTGGTACAGTATATGCTTACAATGTCCAAGGCCCTAACTGTGATCCCTACCACTACCAAAAACCCCCAAAGTATGTCAGTACGGTTCCTTGGTTTACATCTCAAGGACCCAAGGGTGCCCTGCTAAAGACAGACATCAGGCCAGTCTGAGCATCCCACACCGTGGGATGCCCTCTACCAAGACAGACTTTGAAAATCTCACTACAAGGTGAAGAATTTTACAAAGACTCAATACATTCCTCTGAGAGAATAAGGAAGAGACACCTACTTCAGGTAGCGAACATTCCTCTTTACCATTCAATTACTCTAAAACAAATGACTGGCCCAACCATGTCACACCAGCCTGATCCTAAACTTGTCTGCACTGTACTGGATGTCCAGAGAACAAGGGCCAAGTTACACTAACCATGGTACAGCTTGAACCTCCTAGAGTTATCCATGAGCTCCCAGCATTGATGTAATGAAAACAAAGAAGGGATGTGATACAATTTTACAAACCTGAGGGCACTCCAGCAGGACAGAAGGATGACAGACCCCACTGCAGCACCCCTCCTCACCTGCTGCACAAGCTCAGGAGGTAGCTCGGCTCTCCACTGCTTCAACTGGCGTGAAGCAAAAGAGTGCAAGGCGTAGGACATGGTGCCATACTCGATCCACAGGGACAGATTAGAGCTGTCAATTTCCAGGGCTCGTCGGAAGCAGCTCAGGACAGGAGTGGCATGTTTCCATATGGGTCCATCACTCTTCAGCTCGTTGGAGTTCAGCTTGTCCTGAATGCGGCTGGCCCGGGCCAGAGCCATGCCTGCCCAGGAATCAAACCTGGGGCAGTGACAAAAGAACTAGATACAAATACCATTCCCCTGACAGCGCAGCAGACACGACAGCCTGGAAGGCAGTCAGACAAACACTATGGAAGCTCCACTCCTACACCAGAGCTCAGAACCAGCTCAGCCACTAGATCAGGCCATGACTATGACCTGGACCAGCCATGCCTCTGGGCCACAGTCCCTACACATGACATATAGCTAATATCTACCTCAAGAGAGAACTGTAGTGGGGGGAGCTCAGGAATTTAGCTCAAGTGGTAAAGCACTTGCTTAGCAAGTACAAGGCCCTGAGCACCGCAGCACCCCCTGCCAAAAGAAAGAGAAAGAGATCCCCAGCACCACCCCTCCCAGAGAGAGAGACTGAGAGAGAATAGTGGGGTACTGTTACAGTTTAGATCTAGAATGTCCCCCAAAAGGTTCATGTGTTCATAGGTTGGGATTTTAGAAGGTGACTGAATCATGGGGTTGCTATAATCATCACTAGATTAATCCACCGAAGAATTTAGAGCTGAATGTGCTATTAGGAGGTGGGATCTGGTCAGAAGAGTTGTGTCATCGGGGGTATGATCTGGAAGGTTATATCTTCCCTCCCAGGTCCTCCCTTTACTCTCTGTTTCCAAGTCACCATGAGGGGAGCAGCTTTCCTCTGCCAGACCCTTGTACCATGTCTTTCCTGCCTTGGAGCTAGGGTGACTATAGACTAAATCTTTTAAAAACCATGAGCCAAAATAAACCTCTCCTACTTGAAGTTGTAGGTGTCATGTATTGTGTCCAGTGACAGAAAATGACTAAGAAAGGTGCAAAGAGACCAAACATTCCTCAGCACCTCACAGCCACTCAATGGCTCCTGCTCTAACAGAAGGGTCTTAGACTCCACTCCCCTATGCTGGGGTGTTACCCACAGAACGGCTGTGGTGGAAAGGAATAGGGGTACTCTACAAGGCATCACAACAGGGATCCAGTCAAGGTGACTGGGAAACTCAGCAGGTGTCACTCTCCCTCTTCCTGCTATCAACACATTCACTAAGCAAGAGCACAGGCAGTCAAGAGCCCCAGGCCCCAGCGACCTGGCTTCTCCCGCTGGGACTCTGAGCAGTCTCTGACCTTTCCGATTCAGTTCTCAGCAGTTAAAAAAAAAGCAAGGGGACCACATGATGGCTGGGGCCCTACCATTCTGAGCATCACCTGAAAGAAACTGAGGGTGAGAATACAGAAATCTCTGAGAAGGTGAATGGCCACAGATACAGCAAGACCAAGATAGTTTCTGGGTTTTTATAGAGTCTGGAATTTTCTTCCTGCTAGAACACAGAGAGGAAAAGCACCAATCGAAAGGACAGATGCTACCCTTCCATATGCCAACAATTCTTAGTCCATCGCAGCTAAAGTTATATACCATGACTGTTAAACTAACTAACTGGCTTGCTGAACTATTTGAGTTTCCAATACTTAGTAAAGGCAGAGAAACCCTGTTAAACTCAGATGTGCTTTCACTGTGCCCCAGTGCCCAGGACTAACACTGTGTGAACAAAGGAGCAGGAAAGACACTGAAGGCTCAAAGGTAAGAGGGTAGCAAAAACGAAGGCTTCACGCCTTATGTGACAGGCTCTAAGAGCAGTCCTTCCTCCTCAGGGGTCTGGGGACCCGAGGCCACTGTGTCTTCCCTTGTTCCACGCAGGTCACCCAAGAAGAAGGAGTACAGGGGTAGACAGCAAACTTCCCTTCACCAAGGCCACTTCCACAGTGGGGAGTTTCTTTCCATTTCCATTATGTCTTCGACAACTCTGCCCTCACCTTGAGGGAAGGGGCAACGTCGTGACAGTGCCCACATGGCTGCATGAGAACCAACTGGAAACTACCATCTCCTGCCACAAAAACAAAGTAACCAAAAGCAGAAGCATGTCATCATGACAAGTGAAAATGCTTATGTATCCTACCTACAGCCATCTCCTGGTACTGGCAGAGTAGTACACAGCCCACATTCTAGGAGTGCTGACCTACAGGGATGTTGAAAGGCAAGAGGGCAGGTAGCAGCGACAACTCAGGAGGAGGCGGAAGTATTCAGAGCCCATGCACTAGGCTCTGACTTGTGCGGGACAGGCCTGGTCTTAGAACTGGGCTCAGAGTTGTTTCCTTGGCAGTGGGGATGAGCTATACTAGGCCGTGCCCTCGTTCTTCCCATCCCCAATGTTCAGTGAAATGCCTGGCCAATCTGGGCCACTTTCAGCTCAGCAAAAGCAGAAGGAATGGTCAATGCAAGGGAAGGAAAACACTGTCACAGCATCCACACAGACTGTTTCCCCACAGGAACCTCCAATACCACAATCAGGACACCATTATTCTCCTAGCTGTCTATCTGGGGCTTTACCCCTACCCAACAGGCCCAGAAGACTTCAAGGGAAAAACAAAACAAAACAAACAAACAAACAAACAAACAAAAAAACAGTATCCAATCTTCCATTTCAGCTAGACCTGAAGACTAGAGGAGGCCCAAGTCTCCACTGGCATCTGCCAGAAAGGGGCAGAATGAAGGAGGCCAAGGAGCTGGGCATGGTAACACACGACTGTAATCCCAGCATCTGGGAGTCTGAGGCAGAAGGATCACAAGTTCAAGCTCACCTGGATAATTTGGCAACTTAGTGAGACCCTGTCCCAAAATAAAAATAAAAAGAGGCCTTGGGTCATAGCTTGGTACAAAGGCTCTGGGTTCAACCCCCACCCCAGGACTGCAAAGAAGAAAAAGGGAGGCCAAGGACCAGCAAATCTTTCCTGGCCTTAAAGCCAGTCCTCATAAAAAACCTCTCTTCTGGAGGTTGGAGATTTAGCTCAGTGGTAGAGCACTTGCTAACAAGCTCAAGTCCCTGAGTTCAATCCCCAGCACCAAAACCAAAACTGCATGGTCATCACTCAATTGACTGAGGAGCTATCAGGTGAAGAGCCATGACAGGTGCCTATCACTACATGTAAGGTGGGTTTTATCACCCTCAATTCACAGATGGAGAAGGAATAGTGCAGAGTTGGTGACTCCAAGAGTGTTAAACAGTGAGCAGTCAGTCAGCCTGATACACAGCAATCCCAGAGAAGATAGCAGAGTTCCAAGCAAATGGTTCCCTGTCTGGAGGAAGCCACAGGCTGAGCAAAAGAGGGCCTGCGATGACCTTCCTCACAGGTTAGGGGAGTCTTACAAACTGGCTTCTCCATGCAGATCCCAGCCCCTTTCTTCCTTGGCCAGGTGGATCCTGAGAAGGTGAACTGTTGTTTAGCTCCCTCAAGTAAGGGGTAACTATGAACTGACCCGTAGTTCAAGGACAGCCACCAGGGCTAGTCTCTGAGTACTTCCAGAAAGGATGTCTAGAGCTGCAATACCTTCAGGTGCAGCTTAGCCATAGAAAGTGGACTCATTTTGACCTTGACCCGAGGTTTACCTCCTGGTATGGCAGTCCTAAGAACACCTTCCTTTATTTTCTTCAGTACTGGGGTTAAACCCAGGACTTCACGCATGTAAAGCAAGTGCTCTATCACAAGTTCTATCCCCAGCCCTGGATACTGCCTCTTAATCAAGTGTATCAGACTTAACAAGTGTAGCACAGCCCTTTAAGATAGATACTCAGGCCAATCACTACATTTTAAGAGAATGGTGAGCAGGGCTCTATGGGAAGAGAGCATGAGTCACACACAGGGGTTTTTCTACATGTATGGGGTGATCAAAATATACAGTGAATGCTTACATTTTTAAAATTACAGTAAAAGACACATTGCTATTAATTCCCTTCAAAATACTCCTCCCCTCATCTTAAACACACTATTGCTCTTGCCACTTTCTAAGGCAGTTCTAGAAGTCCTCTTTGGTGTCTATATAAGGTACTATTAAAAAAAACTACAGTGAATGCTGCTGCCAAGTGCCATCCTATGGAAAAGTAGGGTCCTTTTCCCTAATCAAGCTACTGGCAGTGAAATTCCAAATTGGTCCAGTGAAGAGCTGGCTAAGCTAGAATTACCCTGACTTTGTTGACAGCCAGCCGGCCCCGCACTCACATTACCCACCTATTGGGGCAGATGCAGATATCATGCATATAGAACTTGATGGCCTTGGACTGCTCCTTGTTTTTGAAATGATAATCAGCCAGGAGGTAGTAGAGTTCATTTACCACAGGAGGCGAAGGGTCAGCCCCTTCTGGGAGGCACGGCACCTGACAAGTAAGAGGGTAAAGATGAGAAGAAATAGTCAAGAACTCAGGTGTGACCTGAGAGACCTGTAAATGCAGGATGGTTTGGTCACATTGGCACATGACAGATGCTGGGCTTCTCCTGGCCGTAGCATCTAAATGCAGAAAAGGAATCAAGCCAGGGCATACATGCAGCCATGGTGGTGAGGAAGGGATGTTTCTCAGCCGTACCACCCCCACCTCTGAGTCCACTGAGGCCCACCTCAGTTGAAGTCCCCTCAATGTAGGCAGAGACTTTGTCCAGGCTCAGTACTGGCCTCTCTGTACGGGGCACAATGGTGGCGATTCTCTTCAGAAGGTTGGCCAAATCGGCAGACACAGTGCTGGTTTTGTAGCTGTCAAATTCAGGAAGGGTCTTGGGCTTAAAGTACTCAAACATAAACAAGGCATCCTCCCATATAAGCTCCACCTTGAAAAAAGAGAACAGATTCATAGTACATTCAGGATAAAGACAAAAAAGTTCCTCTACAGAAAAGCACTGTGTCTGATGTAAATAGGTCACGATAAACAGTACTAGTCTAAAATGAGTCCTTACTGCAGTTCTTACAACCTGCATGCCCAAAGTCATTCTCAAAAGTGAATGAAAGGGGTTGGAGATTTAGCTCTGTGGTAGAGCGCTTGCCTAGCAAGCACAAGGCCCTGAGTTCAATCCCCTGCACCACCCTCCTCCAAAAAAAAAAAGTGTCTGAAAAGAATAAACCTAATCTTTATAAAGACAAATGGTGGAAGCAAAGGGCTGTGCTGTGACATCACACGGCCGAGCTAAAGGATGGGTTCAGCCAGGCATGGTGGCACACACAGCCTCCCTAGCTCTCAGGAGGTTGTGGCAGGACTGCCATGAATTCAAAGGCAAGCTTGGGCTACACAACGAGTTCAAGGCCACCCTGAACTATATAGTGAGACCTTGTCTCAAAAAATAAGAGGGTGTGTTCAAGTATGAACGGTCATCTGGGGCCACCCACTAACCCTCTCAATGCTTCAGCTGCACCTCAGTTTTTGATAGACAAAAACTGTGTGGGCCACAGAGTTCTCTGATTGGGCCAAGGCAACTCTAGTACCAGTGGCCACAGTAGAGATCCTGCCTTAAGGAGCTTCTATTTTAGGGGCTGAATCCCTAAGATCAGAGAATAACTGACAGTATTGAGGAACCATGAGCTAATATACTCAATAGTGCTCTAAAAACCAAAACAACCAAAAAAGAGAAACTTCTAAGGAATTACTTATATTATCCAAATTGCAAATAAACTTATGGACAATTCTCATGCCGCATTTTTGATCATTAAGTCAACATTCATGAAGCTTTTTTTTTTTTTCTTTTGAGACAAGGGTCTCTTATATGTAGTCCAGACTGGCCCTGAACTTATTATGTAAGGCCCAAGCTGGCCTTGAACTCATAGCAATCCTCCTACCTCAGCCTCCCAAGTGCTGGGATTACAGGCACGCGCCACCACATGAAGCTAACTTTTTGCAAGGAACACTCTTATCCTTTGATCAGACATCTGACCATCTTTTTGTGTGCTCCCATTAAAACTTGTATTGGGACTGTGGACCAAGTGTGACAAATCTGACCTGCTTCAAAAGAGCCCCTATTTTCTCGGAGCCCCATTCTTCTTTAGACTTGTCCCTCCCTAGGCCAGTGGTAGCACCCTCACCTGCTGGGCTGAGTGTTCCTCCAGGTACCTAGCCTTGCTTTTCTTGCTGGGAAAGCTGTACAAGCAGTAAAAGCACTGCTCCAAGGCCGTCTCCAGCTCCTCCTTATAGGGGTGTGTGTCTTCAGAGGTGGATGCAGTAAGCTCTTTTTGAAGAACTCGCACCTAGGGTGGGCAGAAAGAGACGCTGAAGAAGGGGGCCGGCAACCACAGCCCTGTTACAGCAGGACCCCAGGGAGACCACAACTCTATGAACTCTTTTAACCTGAGGAGGGAAATGTCTATTGGGCCCCTGTCTGACTTGATTCCAAAAGACCTGTTGCCTAGAAAAAGACTTCCTATCCTGATACAATCAGAGACCATCATAGGGACAGAGGACAAACAAACTTCTGGGCCCTTAACCTGTTATTCATTTAAAGCATGATTTGTGTTTTTCTTCTGAGGCAGTCAGGGACTTAAAGGTGGTTTTTCTAAAAAAAACAGTGACTCTTCAGTTGGTCCTACAGATGCGCAACAGATAACTAAAAAGAACAAAGCTTACCTTTCATTTTGTCTTTTATTACCCTAAAACTTTGGACCAGATCCTTGCTCAGCTCTGCACATAGGGATGATAATCACTTAAGAAGTATCTGTCTAAAAGTTGGCAAAACAAGGTTGTTAGCCCTGAATTAACATAACCTATTTTATCCCACTTCAAGACCTGGATACCAACATAAGAGATTTATAGGGACTTTTAACCAACCCTAACTTTTAACCCTACCATGCCTAGAAGTCTCCAGTCATTGCTGTAAACCTACAGCCACACGCAAGGCCCTGAGTTTGATCCCCAGCGGGGAAAAAAACCAAAAACCTACAGCCATCTTGGATTCCAGCAGAGCTTCCACAAAACTGAGGCTAACCTGGGCAGAAATAATCATTTCATGGAGACCAAAAGGCCCCCCTCAAGCAATAAAAACTTCTCCCATATTTATCTTGCAAACTAGAACTAAGGTAATAGTCAACCAGACTCTAGCCCACCCCAGTAAATTCATAAAACCTGGTCTTGTTCTTTCGTTAATGGGCCAGTCTGATCCTCTTCATTAGAGCTGTGCCTCTTTCAGCTCAAGCTGAAGTGCCCTATTTTTTCTTACTTTCTACCTCACACTGACACATCCTGAATCATTCTTCTGTGACAAGAGTCAGTGAACCTATTCTGCAGGGTGAGCTGAGGTCTCTATCTCTTCTTTGGGGGGATTCCTCGGAACCCATTCCTGAATCTTGTTCTGTCTGCCAGACCTAGCTGAATTTCTCCCCTGCCATACAATTGTTAATCTTTGGGGAAAAGATGCCTATAAGCCAGAAATTCCTTTTCAGATGGGCTAGCTAGGATCTAAGATGGTGTCAGTGACCACCAGACAATCTCTAACTTTATTTTAATTCCTCCTGCATGCTAAATGACACATTCCCTAATACCACTATGATTGACAACTGCTACCACATCCACTAGAAAGAACCATTAAAGGAGCAGAAAGTAGTGGCTCCCAAATTCCTGGAAAAGACATGATGACTATTAGCCTCTCCTTTATTAGCCTATTCCTCCCTCCTCATTTCTTTTACTCTGTATCTATAACTTCCCTAACCCCAATGGGTTGAGAAGTTGATCTGCAAGTTTTACCTCGTATTCATGGCCAGGAATAAGTCTCCTCCCCAGATCAATTGGGGCTCAAATGGTATTACCGATTCTGTAATTCAGAAAGGGAGGGCTGGGGCTTTAGCTCAGTGGTTAGAGCGCTCGCCTTACAAGCACAAGGCCCTGAGTTCGATCCCCAGCACCAAAAAAAAAAAAAAAAAAAAAAGAAAGGTTAAAAAAAATGACCCAGTCTGGGGTGACAGTTAACTCTGGGCTGGCTCTGGTAGCAGCTTCCCCATGGGTTTCCTAAGCTGACTTCTTTCCAGGACATCTAGCCAATTTCCACCAGTCCCCAGAAGCAGATAGTATTATATGACCCTAGTAATTTCATCACTCATTTAGTCATTCATTTGCTAAATGAATATTTACTGAGCACCTTCTTTTACTGGGCACAGTGTGACATAGTCCTTGTTTTTTATGAAGCTCAGATTCCAATGCAGGAATGAAGTTAAATATATACAAGCAAATAATTATAAATTGCACAATGACAAAATCCCATTAGGGCTGAGGGACTCTCCCTAAGACAAAATATTAGGATCAGAAAGGATGTAAACAGCACAGTAGACAAGTTATATCTGCACGAGGTAAGAGATGAGGGCTGGAGCAAACCAGACAATTAACTACTTAGAATGTGTCAGAAGTCACAGAAACCCACTGCTTACCAGTTGAGCCAGATATTTCCTAAAAAAAGAACACATGGGAAAAAAAAAAAAACACAGGCACAGAAACCAGATCCAAAATGACTCCAGGCTTACAGCTCCTGAACACTGTACGCGGGACCAACTGGAAAGTGATTTTTCTCAATCCTTCATTTCAATTTGGTGCTATTCACAGGACCAATCAGAAGACATTATTCCCAAGTCTTCATTTAATATGGGTAGGACCAATTAAAAGACACTGTTCTTTATCCTCTTTTACATCTGGAGACAGGACAAGCAAGTTTTTCCATAGGACAGTTTACATTAGACATGAGGCCAAGTGAGGTTTTTTTTTGTTTTTTTTTTGGTCATCCTATATTTAAATAACTGGTCTGGTAAGTGGTTCATGAGCCCAAAATCTGTCATTAACAAACTGAACAAACTGTACAAACAATTTCATTCAAGCATGTTCGGAGGCAAGGTGGAAAGTAAGAAATCTAGCAGAGTGACATGCTTTTATTCTACCATTATAAACAACAACAACAAAAAAAATGCCAATGGTACATTTCTAATTTAACAGAGTAATCGCACAAGTACTTAATGCAATTAAGGAAAAGAAACATATGCATTACTAAGTTGTTACCAGAACAAATTATCAAGAAAATCCACCAAGCCACATATTTTTGTAGATTATTTTTCCATGAAGACAATAACTTGACAATTATGATAAAGACTAAGTCATCCAAACTATGTTTCTATGAAAATAGCTTAACACAAAAAACAACAAGTTGAAAACTTAGGAACATTCACTTAAGTCCCAATACTGTACAGAAAAGTAAAATTGTTATTCTTCCAAATGTTCCCTGCCCCCCAAAAAACTTGTACACCTGAATTTTCCAGTAATCATTAAAAGAAAATAACAAGTATTAATGAAGTTGATGGCACAATATTAATCTTCCACATACATCACATCACATAAATAAGAAAAAGCAAAATTGCATCATTCCTTTAAGGGACTCTTTTCCAGGCAACATATTTAACTCTCCAAAATCCCTGCAATTTTTCTATCTCCTCCCATTACTGTTGACAGAATAAGACTCTGATAGCTCTGTCAGCCGTCTTCATCCTCGGCTCAATTTTTACCTGCTCATTTCTGCTTCTAGCTTTTTGTTCGGTTTCCCCTACTGAGAGCACCCATCATAATGTTTAATTCTATTAATTATAAAGAAGCTCTCACCTTTCTTTCCAACTAAATATGCCACCTTTTAAACTCTCTATACTTGTTAGAGGATGGAGAGCCAGGAAGAGGGGAGGGGTGACAATCAGATCTCTAAATCTATTTTACAGGGTAACCGCTCTACTCTGGGAATAAGATCCAAAACGAAAAAGCATGCTTTTTCACATGTTTCTGAACTATCTTTTTAAAAGTTTATTTATTTATTTACTTATTTTTAATTTACCAAGAACATGTACTGGTACATTGTATACACAGTGATCACATTCATCGTAGTTAATTTGTACCTGTACATGGTACATCTTGGTGCCCCCACTTCTTCCCCACCCCTCCCTTCCACTCCCCCTCCCTTCCCTGTTTATAGTAGCTTTATTTACATTTTTCCCCTTTTTCCTTTTCTTTTCTTTTTCCCCCTCCTGCCTTTCTAATTCTCCTCCCTATTGAATATTATCTTTCTTTTACTTAGTATCTATTATACTTTTTGTCCTTATTTATGTTTACCGTTTCTCATACCAGAGAAACAATTCAATATGTACTCATGTGTGTCTGATTTATTTCACTTAAGAGTATGTTCTCAAGGTACATCCGTTTACCTATAAATATCTCGAGTTTATCCTTTTTATGGCAGAGTAATACTCCATTGTATAGAAAACCACATCTTTATCATTATGTATACAATGTACCAATACATGTTCTTGGTAAAAATAAAAAAATTTAAAAAAAAAAAAAGAAAAGAAAACCACATCTTCTTTAGCCATTCATTAGTTGTTGGGCATTTGGGTTGTTTCCACGACTTAGCTATTAAAGTTTTTTTTTTTTTAATAGGAGAGAAAGGTTAATGTGGGAGACAGAGCTCTTAGCAACACTCAAGGAAGTGGCCGTAACCAATAGCGAGCAACACTAGAAGGTAACCAGCAGTGCAGGAAGAGTCATGAAGTAACATAAATCACACAGAAAAACTTGTCCACTGTTACTCTCCCTTAACATCACTAATGCCTAGTAAATATCCACAGACCAAGTCCCTGAACTGCTGGATGTAGAGCAGGATGAGAACAGGCTCTTAGACAAGCTAGAAATCCAAGTGGTAGTAAGATCAGAGGCCCTCAGAAAAACAGGGTTCACATAGTGGCCATTTTCACTATATTGGTTCTTCCTACCCAGGAGCAGGGGATATCTTTCCATTTTCTGATATCTTCTTCAATCTCCTTTTTCAAAGTACTGTAGTTTTCATTATATAGATCTTTTACTTCCTTCTTTAGATTGATTCCTAGGTACTTCATTCTTTAGATGCTATTGTGAAAGGTGTTGCTTCCCTAATTTCTCTCTCGGTAAGTCTGTTGTGGCAGTCTCAATCTTGAGGTCAAAAAAATTGAATATCCAGAGAGAAGAGAGGGTACAGAAAGTTCAGCCAAAAAATAAAAGGCATACCCACTGCGCTTGCCCAAGTAAGCCTAGCAGGAGGTGGTAGGGGATTTTGTGCAGCAGTATTCCCAAGGGTAGAGGTTAACCAGATTGGCAACTGAAGGGTCTGGGGATGTCCACTGGCTCTCTTACTGGTCGATGTGTGGCTCTACGGACCCCTTCACGCAACAGGTAGTATTGCAGTGGATTTGGCCACAGGTCCGCTTTGATAATCTCAGCAATTCTGTCAGACGCTGGAAGGCTGCGGTCTGAAAACCAGGTAAAGAAGCTGCAGATGAGGTCTCGGTTTCTGCGAATGAAGGACGGGGGTTTGTGTCCCCTACACCATATAATTGGAGTGGAAAGAGACACCACTAGCCCAGAGGCTCTGACCTCATATTCTTTGACGATCAGCTTGTTTCTGAAGTAGGAAGTTCATCTAAAGAAGAACTTGAACTTGCAGCCAGTTTTAGGATGTCTGAGTTTCTTCACCTCCAAATTGGTTA